>MU127968.1:28445-66385 GCA_014904975.1 Marasmius fiardii PR-910 | reverse complement strand
GCGGTATTGATCATCTTTGTCATTGGGACTAGTTATCGACTGTCGAGCCTCTGCTCCAGTCTCTGTGTGTTTGCTACCGGCGCTTCACCACAGTAACTGTATTCACTACTAGAGATATCTTAAATCTCTATACCATCCATGAATATTTTCAGGTGTCATTGACTCATGTACTGCATTCCAAAATAAAGCATATGGATCCACATCTGCATGTGGCATCAGCCCCATGCGAGCATAATCACAGTTGCTTCAAATGTAACTCTTCATAGCTGAGAAGCCTTCTTCAATAGGGTCAAAATCTAGAGAGTATCTAGGAAGATACTCAAGCTGCATACCTCTGTAATGAATATCAGTAATGCTGGAATTGGGATTATAGGTTGAGTGCAAACCATGCTTTGATCATGGGCTGGAGTTCTTGATCCTTGTGAATCACAGCATTATCCATGACAATAACTGAGTTTTTTTCAGGAAACAGATTCATTCTTGTCAACAAGATCTCAATAAAGGCATTGAATGCTTCTGCTGTGTATGATTGTTCAATAACATTGAGGTGTAGTATGCCATCAAGTGAGATAGCAGGAAGGATAGAGTATCTAAGCAGAGTCAGCTATATGTTTGCACTTAGATACACATTTACGCACTTTGTACCCCTTACAAAAAAGTTTCGTTTATGAGCCCTCCCCCCAATAGGAGCCCAGGCCATCTTATGCTTTGTGGTGTAATGGTTAGCCCCAGCTTCATCAACAAAAACGAGCTGCTCTGGAGTATAGTTGCTGGTGATATGGATCATATACTCTGCTCTTTCTTTCTCATTCCTTTTGAGAGGTATAGGTGAGACCTGAATAAGCTATGTGAGTATGAATAACTAACTTTGTCAATACATCCTCACCTGTTTCTGAGCAAAACCTCACCTACACAAACTGTTGGCAATTGTTCTTTCAGTGACCGGGACTTCATGATTTGCTTCGAGAGCCTTACAAAGTTCTGACAGCTCAAGATCAGGTGTTTGCTCAATGCATCCCTCCAAGAACTGTCCTGATGTAAGTATTCCTAAAAAGCAGATATGAGCTCTTCAACTTACTGCCAGATCAAAAGAGTCCAGTACTCTAGGTCTTCCTGTCTGCTTTGCCCATTCCCTGTTCATTTCTTCATATACTCTTGCTTTCTCTACCCTTTCTTTTACCCTCTGAACCATCCTTTTGCTCACACCATAAGCCTCAGCAACCTGGCCAGTTTTGACTCGAGTTGAGAACGTGTACATCTCGTGTTTGACAGCGGGTGGGATATAGCGGAAGTTACCCATCCTAGAGGGAAGGTATTTGGAATCATCCAAGAATATGGTTGCTGAGCGTGAGCATATTGTGCGCGCACGCATCGGTTTAGTGATATCCAAATCGGGTATCTACTTGTTTACCACAAACAAAGGCACTACGTGCAAAAAATCCAAAACATGTCTACAATTTTTTCGTTAGCTGTAAATCTTGATGCTCTCTCTTCATTACTGACTACAGACCTTGTAACGGCTCAGTTTCAACTGTATTCTCTATATTGCTCGAATTTAGATATTGGCGTGCATCTTCTGCTGTCAGTATCCCTCTTCTTCCTGCAGCATATGACTGGCTTCCGACTCCTCCGATCCTCAGCTCGCTGGACTACGTAACATGAACATCGGCGAAAACGTCTAATCAATTCCGAGATCCCTTACAAGATACGGAAGATCGTTGTTGTGATACGGACAGGATAAAATAAAAAGGATCACGGAGCTATACACGGAGGAGCTGGTTTAAAGGGGAGATCTGTAATGGTAAGTTCCCGCTACCTAGCCTCATTGCGATGCACTCATTATCAACGCACCACCATCAAGTACCTTGGAAGAATTATAATTATTGATATGAAAGAATCATCTACGAAACGAGGGTGGAAGATTCAAGTCCTCAAGTCTTGGTCAAAAAATTTCAAGCCACGGTGCCGAATGTATTAACAAGACATTTCCATGCCCCAAGGGCTCTCGACGGTTTTCGTAAAAACTCGCTAACATCTTTCCAACCTGTTACAGCTTTTTTACCCGAATTACTGATGTAGGAGAGCAGCTTCCAACTACGGTTCTACATAACTGTGCTGATTCGCGATAACTGGCCGAAAGGAGTATTTGACCATGGTTCGACTTATTCAATTGAAATCGATGAGGAAAATGGACGTCATGAGTTTATCAGAAATCGATGCATTTTTTTTTTTCTGGATGGCGGGTAGCGTTTCAATGATCGTTTAGTTGAAACGCCCTCGCTTGTCGATTTAACCCTCGAGTTTCAAAGGTCGTTACGCACAACCTAAACCCGAACCTTGGGGAGGGGGGAAGCTTCTCGCTCAACACAAGACAATTTTCAGATCCCACTGAGTGCGATAGCTTCCATTTTTTTTTTAAGGCGGACAGTGGACATTCCCCCTGCCATCCCAGGTTGAACACATGGTCCCTCTATTCCATTATCGAGATCCATTATCAAGCGGATCAGTGTTAGTTTTTTTTTTTCTAGTTACCATGAACCGTTTAATTTCCGCTGACTGTAGGCTGCGACAGGTGGGAGATCGACAGACGAATTCGGTGAAATTCTAGCGAAATTATAACGTTCTGCTCCCTCGTTACCTCCACTTATTACTTGTATCATACCGACGCGTCGTCATTTTACGAATTCCAGGCACAAGCTGGGTGGTTGTAGGCTCCGACGGAACATTCTAAACGTCATCGTGCTTCTCAAAAGTATCCTCACAAACGACAAATTTCGACGCCGCACCTTTTCCCCGCACTTACACCGTCCATTCAGTTCGGTTACTAACTCTTTTTTTTTTTTTGTTTTTTTGAGCTCACTGCTGGGATTGGGAAACCGCGCTCAGCGCTCGATAATGGCATTTGAAGCTCTCGGAGGTTTTCCTTTCTTTTCCGAAATTTTTGCTTCTCTTTTTTTTTTTTCGAGGTTTGTGGTGACGACACGATCGTCATTTAGACGTTGCCGCAGGCAGCCGGTTACCCCAACGTGCAAAGGAAGTCGGTTGACCCTGCAGAACGACGTTCTAAATGAAGTCCAAATTTCTGGGCTCATATGTAATTTAGGTTTTATGACATTGACATCTGGAAGTAATGTGGGGGGAAATGACGCTAAGTCAAGTTTCCGTATGTTTGGATTTTTCTTTTCTTTTTGCGCTTCGCTTTTCCGGGAACGTTGTTGGTGGTGGTGAGTTGTGTATTAGTTGTTCTAGGGGGGGAAGGTAGACCTCGTGTGGTCGGAATGCGAATCGAGCCTTAGCGGAATTCTAACATTGGGTTCCTCAATTTTCGAGAAAGGTCTTCGTTGTGGGAATTTCGGGTGCACCTACTACCTTTGTTTCCGCTAGCTTTTATACATAAATCGGCTACCCCAGAACCCTTTATTTCCCCTCGCCCAACTCTATTCAGTATCTAATCGCAACCAATGTCCATCGTAATTCCTGACCAGAAATCTTTATGGGAGACGTGAGTAGCTCTTGTTCATCATCTGTTTCTCATCGGGTTCACCCTTTTTGTGCGTTCAGAATGGGGGTCTCTCTCATTGGTGTTTTGTTGGCGGCTATGTGAGTAGTTTTTCGATCTTCTTCACGTTAACAAGATACTAATGGATCATTTCAGATTATACGGAGGTGGTTTTTTTTTTATTCGATCCCGACGCTCAGTCATTAACGAACCCTCTCCAGTCACTTTTCTTCAAGTTTTATATTATTTCGTCTTCACCGTTCCTGAGATGCCGGAGGATAGAAAGGACAGGTGGCCGCTAAAGACGCTTGTAAGTTATCATTTCATTTATTCGCCGGGTTGTAACACTCAAATTCCCTTACTAGGTCTTGGCCGTTTTTATATTTGACACCATTCATATGGCTTTGATCTCGCATACCGGCAAGTCCTTCCTTACCGTGCATCGTCATTGAAAAGTTTTAACGAAAATTGTTTCCCCAGTCTTCTACTACCTCGTCATTCATTACGGCGATCCGTCTGCTCTGGGAAACTGTGTTTGGTGAGTGGTCCGGACTTATTCTTGCTTGATAGGCTACCGACCATACCCTTTTGTAGGAGTCTGCTTGTAAGTTCGTTTCTTTCGAGTGGTTTCGATACTGACGACAGCGGCATCCAAGCTTGAAGTTTTATTCAATGTAAGTCCCAATGGTTGTTTTACTCGTTGCGTCGATACCCATGTCCTGTCATAGGGTCTTATAGCGCTTCTCGTTCAAAGGTAGCGGTCCTTCCTCGCTGCACAAATCAACCCATGCTAATCAACCGTCCCTCAGCTTCCTCACAGTACGGGTATGGCGCCGTAAGTTTTCCATTTCGCTCAACTGCTTTGAAATTCTTATACCACGTTTCAGTGAGCGAGAGCAAGCTTTTGGCCGGTGTCGCTTTCCTTCTTGTTATAGCCGAGTTCGGTGAGTCCCCCCCCCAATGATCTGTGACGTTTGCGGAGTGCTCACACCAGTCTTATTTATTCTAGGTTGCATTTTTAGTTACGTCCCCTGATTTTTACTCCCGGATTCTTTCCTCGTCGACTAACTCGCTTCAACCACAAGCCTTTGCGATCAACGGGTACGTGTTCCCTCCGACCTCTTCTACGGATATTCATTTGTGTTTTAGTCTCATTCACGTCAAGACGTTCGAAGACCTCACGACGATGAAGGTGATTTTAATCTTTCCTCCCCGCTCGCGGTGCGGTGCTAACTCCCATGCCCCTAGGGACTATCGGTCACCGTCAACATTTTGGCCGTCGTTAGCGATCTTTACATCGCGCTTGCGCTTTGTTGTCTTTTGTACAGTTCGAAAACGGGATATCACAAGTTTGTCTTACTTACCTTTTTTTTCTTTTGTCCCCCTGCGGATGGCTGATGGTACCCTTTTACGGTTTTTTTCTTTCTTTAGGTCGGATACTATCGTTCGAAAACTCGTGAGTGCTCCAATCGGTCTGGTTTTTTTTTTTTTTCATTCTTTTACTAATACCTATACCTATACGCAGAGTATCTACGCTCTCAACACTGGGTTGATCACAAGGTCAGTCCGTCCGTCGTTTTCCTCTTTTGGTGGGCCTCACACACAAAACGGAAAACAGCGCTTGTGCCCTCGCCTCGTTCATATCCGTGAGTCTTCGAAAAAAAAAAAAAAAAAAGGTGTGTTGTGGTTCTATGCCGACTAACACCACCTCCGCTCCCGGACAGATCACGGCAGCACCCACCACGTTCATTTACATCATGTTCTTTTTCTGTATCGGAAGGCGTGAGTGATCGATCCAATCTCTCCTCTCTTTTATGTGTCAGTGTACGGTCGTTTTTTTTTTCTCACCTTTTTTTTTTGTTTTTTACAGTCTACGCCAACTCTCTTCTAGCGAGCTTGAACATGAGAAATCACGTTCGACAGTTAGCTCAGAATGTTCGTAGTGGAAGCAGCTTTTGGGACGATGTCAAGTTTGCTTCGATGGAGTCGAGCGGGGTGGCTCGTGTGAGTGTGGGTGTTGTTTTTGTTTTTGAGTTTGGAATGTTTCCTTTTTTTTTTTGTTGAACTCTGTCTCCTCTAGGGGAATCGGAACCCCGTGTCTGTACAAGTTGAATCTATCCGATCGCAGCATTATGATTCGGAGGGTACGGTGGTGACAACAGCGACGGCAGATTCGCCGACGACGACCATGGTTTGCAAGTGCCAGTGTTGTCGTCATGTTGCGGCCGAAGAGAAAAAGGTTTTGGGAGAAGTTCAGGTTCAAGAGGGCTTTCGAAAGTCGCAGTCGTCGTTTTCGATTCATTTGAGTGATATCGCTGAGGAGGTTTGTTTTTTTTTTTTTTTTTTTCGGATTTCGCTGGCTGAAAATTCTTTTTCTTTTTCTTTGCCCGCTTTAGGATTCTGATGGGACGCCGAGCGTGGGTTGTGTGGATGGTTCGTATTGTCAACGATGTCCGAGTGTGGTTGGGGTGTGAAGGGTGTTTGGCCCGGGACTTGGGGGTTGGACTGATCGTTGACTCTATCATTTACCCTCGATGTCCCCGCGGCCGTTTGCTCGTTGGTCCTGCCTTTTCTCATTCTTGGCGTATACTTTTTTTGTTTTCGTTCGTTTGCTCGTTCTTGGAAATTTTGTATAACATTCTGCTCTTTTTTTTCTTATCTTTTCACGTTGACGTCGTTAGTCCACACTCTTTTTTCTTCTTCTTTTCTTTTGTCTCAAATGTGCTATAGTATACGTCGACGTCATGTCACCCCCCCCCTCTATTCAACGTCAACGCTCGTTTCCTCTCCCCGTTGTACATTTACATTTGATACCTTCCCCTGCAGTCGCAGCGCTTTTCTTGAACTCCTCCCCCGCATTTCTAATCGGACACGGGCAATATCGGATTTTTTTGGAAAGGTCATACCCCCTTTTTTTACACCGAGTGGACGGATGGATGTATTTTAGGAATTGGAAATTGGAATTTTTTGTACTTGATCGTATAGTGTACTTGGAGGTTGAGCTTGAAGCTTTAAAAACTTATCCTCGCATCTCGCATTTTCTCGTACCTGTGATTTCATAAATGATGAAACGGATAAATTCCAAGTGGATGGATCCGCGGCCGGAGAGCTTATTTTTTTACTTTCAAGCTTCCAACAAATTAATGTCACTGTCGTTTTTTGACTTGTCATTTATCATTTTATCATGCATCGTGCATCATGAAAAATCCACATCCACATGTACACACGCCCTCCCATCTGATCCGAGTACTACATGGTGGGGAGGGAGGGGATCGCCGCCCTCTGTTAAATTTTCTGTATTGGCTTGTTTTATGCCATCGTGAGATGTGCTTGCTGATCAAACGAAAAAACTATAAGCTTTTTTTATTATCGTGCGTGCTAAAGGTTGACGTTTATTTGACCGCCCGTCACATCAACAGCCCCAGATAGTAAGTAGTATCCGTACTGGAGCCGCCCCCCACACCATCTTTTGCAACCCAGAACCAAGAAGGGAATGGAGATTAAATCAAATTTGTATCAAGACGTATGGAATGATTGTTGGAAATATGAGTGTGGAGGCAGAGCGTACTTACCCAGGTCGAGCCAACAGAATGTGGCGGGGAAGGGGGTGAGATGCGCTAGGCTAACAGACACGCGCTAAGGCCTGAGGGTCTGATGTATTGACTGAAAAATATTGGCGGAACTCATCCAGACCGTCTATGGATCAGAGCTCCCAATTGCAACTGCTACGGTTCGTGCAGTCGCAATTTTTTTGCGGGTAATTGAAGACATGGATGGGGAACCGGATTGAACGTTGATATGTTTTGTCCAGATCGCTGAAACGTTGGCGGTCTGACTCGTGAATGACAGACTAAACTCACCAAACACGCGTCGAGTAACGGTGCGTTTTACGTTCATTCGTGACGTATCAAGTTGTGCTTGAGCCTCTGTTGTCGCTGTCGATATACCGTATACGTATGATTACACGGGTGATACACATACAATATTAGCGTAAGCGAGCGTTTTATAAGCTGTAAGGGTTCGGGTTACAAGTGGCAGCAGAGGTGAGCGTAAGCGAGAAAGACGAGTTGCGGACATGAACTTGTTATCTGTTTCCCACAGTTGCCGATGAAATTCTCGTGCCCGGCAACTGATCCTCGGAAATTCATTCGGATGAGCCATTCGACTCCCTTTGACTACGACCTCCGACGAGACCCGACGGTCTCGAGCTCAACCTTTAGGCGTCAAGCCTCCACAAATGATTTTGCTTGCTAGCCCTTTGACCTCTGTCAAGTTCATCATGTCTTACACCGGCTCCTCTTTCTGATCTGTAGATATCACAGTGGACCTTGGTTGGAACGCGCCCCCATCATGATAATTCATGATTATTGAATATGGGTGTTTAGCTCTCCTCGTTTACCCTGGCTTTGTCAATCATCAGTGATGCATACCAGCCCAAGTGAGCTGACAGAAGACTACAGCAGAGGAAGTTGTAGCTCTGGTGCTGACTTTTGAGTGTTATGGTAGATCCCCATCCGAGCTCCATATCCTTCTTAATATTATTGACCCTCCCGAAACAGAATTTTTTTTTCTGCGTGCAGGTATGTTATTCTGTCTATTGAGTGCTGATTTTAGATTTTTTTATCTCGATCTTTTTAGTTATGCAGGACATGAAAACTATGTTGAAGGGGTTGGTGATAGTCCTTTAACAACATCTGTGTCTGGTTGACTTGAAACTTATCTTCGGATAGTTAGCCTCACTGCATATTTTCCCCTTTTTTCCCGTTTTACCTCACCTTTGAATCACGTTTACCAGTGTGCAAGCAAAGTTGTTAAAAAAAACAAGACTGCCTCTGCAAAAGACATGATCCATCATGAAACATTGAGCTTGCTCCCTAGGAGAAATAAAACTCAGTTGAGGATACATCTGCCAGTAATGGAGAGAGCAAGAAGTGTGATGCGAGTACCACTTCTACACCTTGTTGGCATGTCGATTGATGTCATCCTCAGTCACTGGCTCATTCAATCTTTCATAAACTCAGACTAGGGCTGCTACTTTCCCCTCTCGATGGGATGGAGTGGGAATCTGTCTCCCCTGAAGGTGTAATACCTCCATATCATAGAGACAGTGGCTATGTGAACATCCTCCTTTTTTATGCTCTTCAATTGCATGTTTTTATAATACACTTCATACAGTTGACTCTCTCATAACGCCTAGCCCTTGGTGGACACCCCAGGTTATGGATTCTTGGAGAGTATGGGAACCAGTTATAGGGTCACTGGGTAGGCTTCAAGTATATAGAACATTACTTTTGAATGTATATACTAACTTGAGATGAAATAACCAGTGATACAGCTTGGTGCCATTGCTTGCACCTGTTCCAGCATGGTCTGATGGCTAAAACCTCCCAATCAAATTCCCAAACTATGTGAAAATTGATCATTGATATCAGCAATGTACTGGCAAAGAATATTCACTGTTGTGAGCACTTCCTTTCTTGTTGGTTTTGGTACAACAGGCTTTTCTTTCCCAGCAATGTCATCAGTCCCAGTTATCTCCATATTTTCCCTTGCTTCTCTTGTGTTGATTACAGCCTTGTGAATATCTTGGGGTGTTACTTCATTGATAAGGCATTGTTCCACCAGTGGATTGAGCATGTCATTGATGGAAAATGGGTTTCTTTCTTGTAAAACCCCTTGTGACTGAAGGTCTTGAAACAAGGGTTTTTTTAGTGAGTCAGCTTCATTTATAAGCAAGAAAACTGGGATTAAAAGATTGGTGGATGGGACTACAGAATGGTTGAGAGAATCTGGAGGAACTCCAGACTTATGCCAGCAGTTTGTCATTGTATCAACCTTGTTCCATGTAATGTTAGCCAAATGCATTGCTTCAAGCTGATTAATGGCATAGACTTGACTGAGAGTAGTGCTGTTATCATAGAGATTGATAGCATGAGAAATAAATTTTGAACAGTAGAGGGCCTTGAAGTTTTGTATAATCCCAGCATCCACAGGTTGAACATGAGTAGTGAGGTTGGCTGCAGAAATTTTGACTTCAATATTTGTCAAATCATCAGGAGGAATGTGGCCACTGAAGTTGTCTTGCAATAAGAGTATCCTCCAACTTTTGATACAAAGCTTCTGATCCCAGTCTCTAATTCATTCTTGGTAAAGCATGACTATTGTCCCTGGTTTGGCATTGTTGTGATAGTCCATGCTCCTGATCTTTTCTGGAATGCACAAGGCTTTGCTGTCTTCCTGACAATAAATGGAGTAAGCTTCTCAGGGCCATCTGTGTTCATTGTGAAAGCATACATGATTCTTTTCTTGTCTTCTTTCATATCTAACCTGGTCTGTTGCTCAGGCCACAATTTGGCAGCATTCTGGAGATTGCATGAATAAAAAAGCAGCTTCTGTGTGCACACTATCAGTAGCCAAATGCTAAATCTTATGCATAGAAAGGGCCTGTCTTATCCATATTGAGAATACAGTAACCTTTCTCTTCAATTAAATTCTAGATCCACATATGCTCTGCTGTCACCTTATCTGGATATGGTCATTTGTCTGCCCAGATCAAAAACACTGGGTTGAGAAACTTCCAATGGTCGAGTTTGCCTTAAACTCGAGTATTAGTGAGTCTACTGGGTATGCGCCATTTGAATTAGACAGCGGATACATACCTTCAATGATCAATGAACTTCCGAAAACCAGTGAAGCATCCCCGGGTGTACAAGAATTTGTAGATTGCGCACTCTCTCATCTCATGGATGCTCATGACAACATCATTGAATCACAAGTTATTCAGACTCACAATTCAAATAAGCACTGATGTGAAGACCCTGAACTGAAGGTCAATGACTTAGTATACATTTCAACTAAGAACTTCAATTTACCTAAGGGTCAAGTGGCCAAATTACTCCCAAAATATATTGGTCCATACCCAATTGTTGATGCTCATCTGGATTCCTCAACCTAGAGAATAGAATTGCCGACTGAGTTAGCAAAGCGAGGAATTCACAACAACTTTCATGTGTCACTGCTGCATAAACATGTACCTAATGATGATTCATTATTTCCAAATTGTGCAGTTGCTGAACCATACAATTTTGGAAACCCAGACCAGGCTGAGTGGTTGGTTGATGAAATTATCAGCCACCACTGGGATGGCAGAAAGATATTCTTTCATATCCTATGAAACCTTGATGATTCAACCATGGAACCATATGATACATGCAAGAAACTGGCTGCCTTGGACAGATATTTGAAATTGAAGGGTGTTTCAGACTGGAGAAAGTTGCCCTGAATTGATAGATCTAAGATGCATCTTCAACTTAAAAAGGGAGTGAGTGAGACGATCCAAACTCATCACACTTCTCTGTTCATCTCCACATGTCCAACGCTTCTCAGCAGTCTTCCAATTTTTTGGGGGGAGGATCTATTCCTCCTTCTCTTTCTCATCTTTCTTGGGAGAATAATTCTCAATTTAATTTAGTTGTGCATGCCGTCACTAAATGCAATGCTTGCAGACAATTTCTGCTTCACTACAGTGAGGGCATGGTCAATGCATCTGATTCAATGACCGATGCCTGTAAACTATGTGATAGTAAAATTATTGAAGCTTCTGGAGTGTCATTTAAGATGACTACAATGGAAGCTAATGTAGAAAGATATAAGGCAGACTATAACTTTGTCTGGAGTCAGCATAAAAGCATCAGTAAGGAGCTGTTGGAGCTCCAGAGACATAACCACAAACTTGAAGAGAGGTCTAGTGCCAATTTAGCGGAGTTGCTATGTGAGGAAGTGAAAACTTACCACGTTGCCAGTTCCTCGGGACCAGTGGGAAAGAAGTGATGTCATGACATTGATTCAATTCCAAATGATGGGGCTGCTATGGTCATAGATGATGAGGGCAGTCCAATTTCCAAATCCACAGCTTCCTATCCCTATAATAACCCATCATGGGAAGATGGTAGATACCGATCTGGAAAAGACTGGGATGCAGCACGCACTGCTTTTGAGCAGCAAAAGCCAATGGGACTTTGCTCCCCATGAGGTGGACTCTGGCTACCACCAAAGACGATGTGGTAAGTTTTTATAACAAGCTTTGTGCATCTGAGCAGAACAGCACTGGCAACTCGGCCCTGTTCACATTTCTGTACAGTCAATACAAAGCTGCACCCACACTCTTCCTCGTCGTACTCCCCATCGTACCTCTAGTACCTATGGAGATTGACCCCCTCCCGACAACACCACCAAACCCTCCACCATACTTTTCAGTCGAGATGACAGATTTGACTTTCCCGTTTAACGGAGATCCTCCATTCCCAGAGTGAACGGAAGAAGGCGTACTTGTGGGGTTCGATTGTGTATAAGGAGAAGAAGTAGAAGCAGAAGTGATAGGAGTAAAAGGTGAAGGGACATAGTCCATACCTGTTGCATGAAGCTTGTCAGAACTCGAAATTGTTAGTTCCTGAAGGTGAAAATCTATGATTCACTTATTGAGAGATAAGGGATCGCGGAAGGGATGGCGGTCCTAAGGCAAGGCGGAGTGGTCAGCAAGAAGGTTGAACATGGGCACGAACCCTTCATCAAACGTTTCCCAGACTCGGAACTCCCCCCAAGGCGCCCTTGTGGTGAATCGGGATGCAGGGCCCCAACCACCACTCGCAAGGTTCGGATGTCTGCAAATTCCGAGATACGATGACCCACGGGAGATCCTAAAGTCCCAGAAAAACGCAACGAGGGTAGAACGATACGGGAATGTATCAACACAGATTGAACAGTAAGAAAGATGATGCCAAAAGGCTACACGTAATCGACTCCTGATTGACAGACATGCACGTTTCTTCAGAGTGGAAGCGAGGGTGGTGAAAAGTGTTGAATGAGTGCGGTACCATCCTACATAACGATTTGAATTTGAAAATTGTCAGCGAACAAATCCAGAAAAACAGAACGAAACGGGGAAAAAGAGTCTCAACGAAGCCGTGACTATTCCACAGAGAACAAAAACGACGATGGCCAGCTCTATCGCAAACGTCCAAGAGGTCAGGGGCGGGAAAGAAATGTAGGATAACCCGTTGAATACTCAAGCTCCAAGTCTGAGCTTTTTATCCAGCTGAAAATGCAAAACTTTGCTCCAAGTCCAAGGTATATCCGTTGTCTGGCTGCTTCACAACTTGACATCTCTAGTTCCTGAACACGAGAATCTATATGTAGTTCGTGAATCGAATAAATTCGGTGATCGAGAAACAGGAAATGAACGACGAAGTAAGAGGAAATGCAGAGATTCAGGGAGAGGGTGGTGGTGAAAGTCAAGTTGCGCGCGCCAATGCAGGCTTAGTGGTGACGCCGGGAGACTGGAAAGTACTTGTTTCAAACGTTCACTCGTTTTGGATGAATGCGGTATCTGTTATTGATTGTCAAGGCTGTGGGCACTAGTGACAGCAATACCTCTTCAAAATGGGCTCGAATCGTGTCCGAATTTCCGAAACACCGGTGGGGTGGGATTGACGATGTGCTTTCACTTCCCTTGCATAGAGCTGAAGTCCAGTTTATTGTTTTAGTACCACATGGAAATCAATCAGGTCTAATACTGTGCTGGGAGAATATGGCAGCAACCAACTGCAGGATCAACTCAAGACGACATGATGCATTATAACCCGGGAAGCAAGCGATGTCATCACTTAACGAAAGTTTGGCCTCAGTTGAGCTTGATAGGCTTGCAACAGGCCGGCTGTTGGTAATCAATGATTCGACGTTGCGTCGTTGGGGGTCAGGCCTTTTCCCGACAACTTACCCCCATCAGCACTGTTACTTGGCTTGACATTCAAGATGGACGACAGTGCCAATGACCTCGAACGCATCCTCGCCCCTTACCTTACAGCTGAACAGGTCGTCACTGGCCCGCTTTCTACCCTCTCGGTGCATTCCTTCAATCATATATCCTTTCATGTCGTTTTGACGTTTTCTGATTTCTTACAGATAATGTTTGCGATATATGGTCTGTTCGTTCATTACTTGTTCCATTCCAAAACGAGATATTGATCTAGGACGTCATTCGAACAGGAATATATGTTATGGTATTCGGACTAGCGATCCGTGTTCTTTCTCGCCGTGATAGGCCCTTGTCTGGGCTGTACATGGGGTTGTCCATAAGCCTCTTTGTGCTTGCCACGCTCGGCACGGCTACATATGCCTGGGGATTGTCATGGCAAACTATGATTCAATTCAAGGCTGCGACGACAAAGGACTATACACCTCTCCTGAAGTACCTTATTTCTGATGAGAGGAAAAGTTTCTGGGCGTAAGTGATCACCTTGTAAGTACTTTATTCAGACACTCTGACAGTCTCGTCCGATGCTCCAGCTCAACCACCGGTTTCGCGAGTTGCATAATGAAGTACGTATCCTCGGACATTCTACTTTTCCATCCCATCGCCTTAAAACCTTCATCAGTGTCATTGCTGATTCAATGCTGGTAAGTTCTCCCAAATGCAAATTGCCGTGAACGCTAAGTATTATCTCTATCAGATCCACCGGTGCTGTGTTATCTGGCAATCGAGAATCATGATGTACCTCCTGGCTTTCCTTGCTGTCGTCGTGAATGGTCTGTCTTTCCACTCTCACTATATCCTCCAAAACTTGCTTGTTGATATCTTATGACAGGCATTTACCTCGGATCCGCCATTGCTGAGACTATGGGGTTGAGCATTCCCAACGATCGCCTTTACAGCACAGCTTCAACCATTGATAAAGGAGGATTGATAGCAATTGCCGTTTTTCAAGTCTTACTGGGGTTGCTAACAGGTAGGGGTGTCCTCACTCCTTCCACACACCTGGGTTTAACAGACTCTCGACTGAAAAAGGGGGCCGAATTTGGTGGATCAGCCGAGAAGTAAGGCGCTTGATGGGACGGTCAGCGAACGCCAGATACAATTCAATTGTGGCGATCATGTACGTTCCCCCCTGCTCCAATTTACAGCGACCACGGTCATTGATTGTGGGAGAAAGTATCGAATCAGGTCTACTTTATGCAGCTTCGTTGGTGGTCAATGTCGTTCTCGGGCTTGCGGTCGACCCTGACGATCTTGGTCTCGTCCCTTTCGATGTTGTACCGGTTGTGACCCTGATGTCGGTGAGTTGCTAAAAATACATGCTGCCATCAATGAATGACTTGAAACATACCATCATACTAGGGCCTTGCTCCTACTCTTATCATCGTACGAGTCGCGTACGGAAAGTCAGTCAACAGTGTCCAACAAATGATGTCGTTACAGTTGACAAATGCCCAGGGAAATAGCCGGGGCTCAAGGCCGGCCATCGACTCACAACCACAAATGCAGATCGGTGGTCATGTGCAATCGCCATTAGACGAGTCGTTGCCCGTACCAGCGACAGGTGAAAAGATGGTGTGATGGGTGGCCTGTCTTCCGAAATGTAGGCCCGGGGGAGCGGATCATTCGGATTATGTGCCACCGCTGCTCATCCACGGCCTTTTTCTGCTTCGTATAGAAGGTTAGGATTCATCGACTTTGTACGTCAATTCGATATAAATTGTGTGATACATAGGGGGGGTCAACTATTGAATGTGCCTCTCAAAGTGGGGAAGGAGCACAAACTGCAATGAGATGTCCTCCGTCCTCGAAATATAGACAAAACGAAGCCGGTAAAGTGTAATAACAGAAGCTGAAACCCAATGTCAGATAGATATCCGGTCGAGTTCTGCCACAACGTTGCACGAAATCGAGTACCCCCAACAAATAATCCCGATTTTCCCCCCACATACAAGGGTTGCAATTGCTCGCAAGCCGATCCAAGCCAGACACAGACCTATACCCCTCTCTCTCACAATCGGAGAACCACTTCATCCAGCAGAACTGGTGTACAAAAGGCTGTAAAAATACCGAATGAGCAACGGGAGTGTCGGAACTTGGAAGGCGGTAAAGTACCCACACCTTCGTGGCAAGGAGCTAGGGGAGGCCCACCAAAGGAGCAAAAACTCCCTGAAAATGTCGGCACCGTGCTCAACACTGAACTCAAGTTCAAGTTCCAGGACGAGATCTGTCAGACTTCTGATTAGAGAAAACCACGCTAAATCTACAGTATACGGCTGCAGAACAGAATAAACCTGGAAAGATTCGGACTGGTTTACTCGAAGGATGAGGAGTCCAACGGGCCACTCCCCATCAACAGCAACCGCCTACCGCAGCACAAACTGCAGGCAAAAGTCTCCTCAACTACAAAGTTGCACAGTAACCCACCAACTTTCGAACCGGTCAACATTACGACGGGGAAGGGAAGCCCCACCATGACGACAACAATGACAAAGTTAAAAGCAGATCTTCAAACAATTCACCTCTTCAAAGATTGACCACAATCAAATGAGCTCTCATAAAAATTTCCCCAAAGAACATACAATGCATACACTGGAGAAGCAATTTTTTAATTATTACATGGCAAGAGATGCATGAGAGAGAAGATAAGATTATAGCACAAGTACTTCAATAAACATCGTAAAAACATTTTGTAAAAGAAAACTCCTGTAACGCCTCTAGAGCAAATTGACGACATCATGGTGCTATCACGCACATAGCACAGTTTGTATTTGTTTGGTTCTTACTCAGATACCATTTAAGCCCTCACCATTCGTAGTTAGCGCATCTTCTCTTCTACCACCTGTACAGCAGTGAAAGATTTCAAGAGACTAGTACACGAATTACCAAGAGCAACCAGAGATGAGTTCCGAAATATTGGAACCAAATCCTCGCTAGACCTCACAGACACGCACTGTGAGAGTGATAAGAGATTTGAAATTGTTATGTCCCTTGCAACGGCACTCTCGGAATTGCTGTCCACAACCGATACTGAGCCTAAGTCATCGGCAGTAGAGCAAAAATCACATGTGAATATTGAAGCTACCGCTCAACTCATTGAGGATCAGATTCGAAGGAAGCATGCGGAAGAAAGTGGGTTGCACGCCTGTAGACAATCGATAGGAAGGATTATGTAGAAGGACACCTCCCGTAGCAGTTCTCGTTACAATGACATCCCGATGAGAGGATTGAAAACCTTGTGACGCAGAGAGTAGTGAACAACTTGGGATCCACCTGAGTAGAACTTCTGCAAAAGAGATGTTATCGAGAAGATGACACACATCAACTGCAGGCACGGATGCGAGGGAAATCCGGTGAAGCTGGGGTGTAGAAACCGTTTTTGTCTTGTTGTCCGATGATGTTATGGACTGTGCGGGTCTTTGTGGGACAGCACGGTTGACCAATTCAAGTTCTTCGAAGTTGGGCATACCTTCGAGGACGTCTAGAAAATAGTCACGATCGGGAAGATAATTAGGTATGGGACGGTTGTGTAGGGTAGTGAGGCGAGGTTATGTCTCAGAAGTAGTGAGTTCCATAAGATGCATGGACGCCGTAGATCACGCCACACAAATCCAAAAATATCCAGAAAATTACAAAGGTATTGTCGGGGATTCTCCTGAGAGTAACGGGCCTTCGTTTTATTATCAACGACCTGTTGCTGTAAATACAGTACAGCCAGGCCATTCAATGTCTAAAGTACAGATGATTCATCTGCTCCATCAATTCCAGATGTAAAAACATCCACACCTTCTATTCCTGGTCCTTCATCCAATGGGTCGGAGACTGCATCAGCCTCCGCT
Organism: Marasmius fiardii PR-910; assembly: GCA_014904975.1. Taxonomy (NCBI): domain Eukaryota; kingdom Fungi; phylum Basidiomycota; class Agaricomycetes; order Agaricales; family Marasmiaceae; genus Marasmius; species Marasmius fiardii. The sequence goes on along the minus strand of MU127968.1, from coordinate 49,236 downwards.
CAAAACAATCCCTCGTCCGTACCTGTCATTGGACAGGAGACTGCGACAGCCTCCTCCTCCAATTCGGACTTCACCGGCACCACTATACCCAGTAGCACGGATGGAGATACTAATATGACTGAGGCGTCCAACGACACCTCTGGTTCTAACCAATAAACTTGTGAGTTCTATCAAACTTGCATTCAAACTTGAACTATATTTACAATTGAGTTTTGTAGAGTCAATCTTGTGAGGGAGGGTGTAACGCCTCTAGAGCAAATTGATGACATCCATGGTGCTATCACGCAGATAGCACCATTTGTATTTGTTTGGTTCTTACTCAGATAGTATTTCAGTCGTCACCGCTCGTAGTTAGGGCATCTTCTCTTCTACCACCTGTACAGTAACATAGCAGCTTCATAAAGGCTTGTTGTGTTCATTTGGGTGATCTGAGAAGACCGGGCCACAAGGCCACAACTGCATTATACCTACTTGGTACAGATATCTTACTTACAATGTCTTCTGTTTTACACATATTCTGTACTCTATGTAATGATAAAGCTAAAAATCCATCAGTAATTGAGGTCACTACATAGAAACATTGTCAGTTATGGGTTTTGAACCTGGCTATGTTGCTATAGGTTATAGAGTATTGCTGATTTATGGGTTTTATGATGGTTTTAAGTGGGCATCAACTTGGTAGATGCTGAAAACCCATGGAGTATTGGAGAGTATAAGTTATAACAGAGTCAACTGTAGCAGTTAAACTCAGTCATGTATGGCCCATCTGGTATAACTCTTGAGGTTTTGATGTGGTATATCCCATTTTATACCCATTCCCTTGCCACTATTGACCTTAATCTTCCCTGTTTGGTGTCCCCTATATTCTTCAGATGAATTCTACCTACCAGGGTTTACTTGGTTTCTTTCTTAGGCAAATAGTTGACCTGGAGTTTTAATGTAACTGGGGTATTATTCCTTAATTTTAACAGGGTGCAAATAATCCTTGGATTGACCTTCTATACTCTCAATTTATTGGTCTCTTGTATATACTGCAGCTAGTGTACCTTGGAAATAGGGGTCAATCCACCATGAAGGATTAATTCTGCAAAGTTTCCTTTAGCTAGATTACTACCTATTGAGCCCTCTAGCTTTGTAGCTGTTATAGAAAGATCACTCAAATCTTTCATTTCTTCCATCTCCTTCCCCAAATCTTTTGGAGCAAACAGGCAACAGTAATTGCCTCTGAACATTCAGCTGGATCATGAGGCACAACAGGTGTGAAGAGGCTAAGGTATTTTGGGTCAAGAATCTGTTTGGCAAGAAATTAGTTAGAATATCAGGCTACCATCTTACTAGACCTAGTTAGGTGTAACTTATGCTAGACCAAGGAAAGTGGTTTTGACCATGGCCTTACACCACCTTGTTTTGGCCTAGACCACCACTCCTCCCTCTATCAGTAGAGCCACGAGGTCTACACTAAGCTTTATCTATCTCCAGCCTTCCAGTTTTAGGTCACCTTAACTATAGTTATGAGGGCTAAATAATGTGCGCAGATAACTGGGTTACTCTAGACCTCTATGGTTGATATTCCCCATGGGGGAGAATATATAGCTCTACATGCTGAGGCTATGAATATTTATAGATGTAAACTCATGTGTAGTTTGTTATATTCAAGTCCAGACTAGTCATCTGTGCAGAGGTCTAGATCACTACTTCTATCCACCTATCAATAGTGCTCTGGGCTCTGCTTTATGTTATACATATGGGTCAGTAAAGTCTGGACCAGTTGAGTGGTCTGAAGCACATTCTCACCATTTCTCACAGTTTGTATCTTCCAAATAAAATATATGAAAATATTCAGCTCAATCAACAGCCATCTGAGGTTAGCAGCAACCTCCACTTTGTGTGAGTTTGACTGGCTTGTACATCTCTATCATTGGAGAAGTCTAGACCCCTGCATAATTGAGTAGTCTGAACATGGACATAACAATTTATACCTGAGTCCATATCCATGGTCTCAGTCTGTGTATATATCAACCATGTTGGAAATGTGGCCTTGCCTACTGAATCTTTTACTTCCAGTCTTACTTCTGTACAAAACTTCAAGTTGATACCCATTACAGGGGTTAATTAGTTTCAGATTAGATTTACTACCTACTATAAAAATAGATAGTCAATGAATGGAGGGAGACAAATTTAACTCTTCTACTTTCTAACAAAATATATACTAGTGGGATGAACCAGTCAACTGACACTATAGATATATAACCATAGATAAGAAGATTTAATTGAAGTCTAGACTAGCCTATATCAGTCATCAGCCACATAGGTCTAGTCCAGAACAGGTGGTCTAAGACCATGGTCAAACCACCTATCATTCAAGTGGTGTAGTTACACCTAACTAGATCCAGTGAGGTGGTAGCCGGGGTTTTGGCCCGTTTGCGCCTTTTTTAGTCGGGCTTATAGAGCCTGTATTATAATCTAAAAAAAGTAATAAGCTATGTCCGTTTACGGCATAGACACAAAAATAGCCAACCGTTAATGCCTTGTCAACGGCGGCGGTGGCAACGCTTGCACTCCCTCACCACAAGTCGGCATCGAGTTTATGGTCCTCAAGGTATTTTTCTTAATAATAGTGATGAATTTCTTCCTCTCAATGCCTAACATTCACAGAGGATTGTAGGGTCTTTCGGGAAAAAATTCGAAAAGTCCAGTAAGTGCATAATTTTTTACCTGGTTACTGACAGTGGACGTCAGTGATAGGGGTGCACTAATTCTCACGGCATGTCAGGATTCCTTTTCAATTACGTAAGTGACTTCAAACCTGGTTCGAACTTCGAACCGGATCTGTCGACACTAGGTGGATTCAGATTTCGATCATGCTCGCGTCGGTCATAGTACTTATATCGAGCAGCGGGTCTGAGCTCTCTTTCTTACCGCCCTCATCGTTCTAGACCATTTCATCGCAATGAGCTCCGAGTCTTCGATGTTACATCCTCCTAGGCTGGCATCCGTGTTCGCAAGGTCTCCCAGTACGCCTGGAACGCCAGTACATTCCATCCAGACAATGCGTACCAACGCAGCTGGTGGTCCACTGACCAAGATTCTAGTTGCCAATCGTGGTGTACGTCTCCTCGAATCACTTACAGACTACCTGGACTAATCTGTTTCTCGCCGCTAGGAAATCGCGATACGTGTTTTCCGTACAGCTCATGAGCTCGCTATGCATACAGTAGCGATCTACTCTTATGAAGATCGCATGTCCGCTCACCGCCAAAAGGTAGATTTTCTTCCTTGAAAGATCGAACACCATCGCTAAAAACAAACAGGCTGATGAAGCGTACCAAGTCGGAAAGGGAATGACTCCTGTAGCTGCATATCTTGCTCAGGATGAGATTATCAAGATCGCTCTGGAGCATGGTGTAGATATGATTCATCCAGGGTGTGTAAATGCGCTTTTTTTCTCTGTCCAGTCGCCATGGCTCACTTACGTGTCAATTAGATACGGATTCTTATCTGAGAATGCCCAATTCGCGAAGAAAGTACAAGAAGCTGGTATCGCTTTCATTGGCCCCACGCCAGAGGTTATCGATGGTCTCGGTGACAAGACCAAAGCGCGTACTTTGGGTCAGTGGCTATTAGAACCACAACATGACAAGTCTAATTTATTCGGGCGTTAGCTATGAAGGTTGGAGTCCCTGTTGTGCCTGGCACTCCTGGACCTGTCGATACCTATGAGGATGGTCAAACGTTCATAAAGGAGTATGGCTTCCCAGGTCTGTTTCAAAAGTTTTTAAGGGAGAAACGTCTAATTTTTCATCTTCCGTAGTCATCATCAAAGCAGCTATGGGTGGAGGCGGACGTGGAATGCGTGTCGTCCGCGAACAATCCGACTTTAAGGACGCGTTCCAGCGCGCGGTTAGCGAAGCCAAGTCTGCATTCGGAGATGGAACAGTCTTTATCGAGCGTTTTCTGGACCGTCCTCGCCACATTGAGGTTCAAATTCTTGCAGACGCACAAGGCAACACGATCCACCTTTTTGAACGTGATTGTTCGGTACAGAGAAGGCATCAAAAGGTTGTTGAAGTTGCCCCGGCTACTCAACTTGCGGAGGAGGTGAGGCAAGCTATTCTCGATGACGCGATTAAGCTGGCCAAGAGCGTTGGTTATCGCAACGCTGGAACGGCAGAATTCCTGGTTGACCAAATGGGAAGACACTACTTCATCGAGATAAACCCTCGTATTCAAGTAGAGCACACTATCACTGGTGAGGGGCAAAAAGATATGACGATGTAAAATTAACGCATATACTTCACAGAGCAGATTACCGGCATCGACATTGTTGCGGCTCAAATCCAGATCGCCGGCGGAGCCACTCTGTCTCAGTTAGGATTGAATCAAGACGCCATCACCAAACGCGGTTTTGCGATCCAATGCCGTGTTACGACAGAGGACCCGTCTCAGGGATTCCAGCCAGACACCGGAAAGATCGAAGTTTATCGTAGTGCTGGTGGTAATGGTGTTCGCCTGGATACATCTTCAGGCTTTGCTGGCGCCCAGATCACGGTAAGCATATCTGAACCGCCGGCGTGAAGTTCTTGTACTGACGGTTTCGTGGATAAGCCACACTACGACAGTTTGCTGGTCAAGTGTATTGTCAGTGGTAATACGTATGAGATCGCAAGGCGAAAAATGCTACGTGCATTGGTAGAGTTCCGCATTCGTGGAGTCAAGGTAAACCACTCACGATCGGACGAGCGATGCGACTCAATTCTCTTACGTTTCAGACGAACATCCCGTTCTTGTTTAGGCTGCTAACGCACGACACCTTCATTAGCGGAAAGACTTGGACAACGGTCAGCTGTTCGATACGATGTTTTGGAAATTTTCCATACTAAGATTTGACTTTCAGTTTATCGACGACACACCCGATCTCTTCAAGCTCGTCGGGAGTCAAAATCGTGCTCAGAAGCTGTTGGCTTATCTTGGAGACCTTGCTGTCAACGGTAGCTCAATCGCAGGTCAATCGGTATGTTCTATGTTTGGGATTCGGTTCAACGTTTAATCCCTTTGTTCCAGGGCGAGCCGGGTCTCAAGGAAGAGGTCGTTGTCCCCAGTCTAGCTAACCGAGACGATCCCAGTGGACCACCTCTCGACACGTCGGTCCCCTGTGAAACGGGCTGGCGTAATATCATCGTTGAGAAAGGACCCGAGGCGTTTGCTAAAGCAGTCAGAGAGTATCCGGGATGCCTGATTATGGACACTACATGGCGTGATGCTCATCAGTCCCTTCTCGCTACGCGTCTCAGAACGGTGGATATGGTCAACATCGCAAAGGAGACGAGTTGGACTCTGGCCAACGCCTACAGTCTAGAGTGCTGGGGCGGTGCAACCTTTGACGTTGCAATGAGATTTTTGTACGAAGATCCTTGGGAACGTTTGGTAGGTGCCCTCGTACAAGCTTACGTTTTGGGTGGTTAACTCGTTTGCCGATTTCTCAGCGTACTCTTCGTAAGCTGGTGCCGAACATTCCCTTCCAAGCTTTGGTTCGTGGCGCCAACGGTGTGGGTTATACAAGCTACCCGTAAGCTCGTCTCTTTTTCTCTATGCTTGAGGGATGTTGTTTACCCCTACTTGACAGGGATAATGCGATCTACGACTTTTCAAAGAAAGCCGTTCAGAATGGTCTCGATATTTTCCGAGTCTTTGATTCTTTGAACTATTTCGGTTCGTAAACCTTACTTGCCCACCTTTTTTTTTGACTGACGATAACGATTTTATGTAGAAAATGTAAGTCAGTAGCGACGCGTTTGTTTTCTAGAGCTAACCTTCAAAACAAACTCTAGATGCGATTAGGTATTGATGCGGCTAAGAAGGCCGGAGGCGTTTGCGAGGCTGTTGTGTGCTACAGTGGGGACGTTGCCAGCCCGAAGGAGACAAAGTACACTTTGAAGTACTATTTGGATTTCGTGGATCAACTCGTTAAGGAAGGAATACATGTCCTTGGAATTAAAGATATGGCTGGGCTGTTGAAACCGGAGGCTGCAAAACTGTGAGTCCGTTCACACGGCTCGGGTATTCTCTTTCCTGACGGTCCTTCTCAACCTTCAAGGCTCGTCGGTGCTATTAGGAAAGCCCACCCCGATCTTCCTATCCATGTGCACTCTCATGACACTGCCGGAATTGCGACCGCCAGTATGCTCGCTGCGGCTGCAGCTGGAGCAGATGTTGTCGATGTGGCTATTGATAGTAAGTATTCTTCCTTCCGTTCTTCGGTGGAAATGCTCATCCTTTTTTCCTCGATAGGTATGTCGGGTCTTACTTCTCAGCCCTCCATGGGAGCGGTCTGTATGGCGCTTGAACAGACATCGCTTGGAACTGGTATTAGATATGCGGACATTCAGGCTTTGAATCTTTACTGGAGCCAGATTAGGATTTTGTATAGCTGCTTTGAGGCGAATGTGCGGGCCTCGGATTCTAGTGTGTTTGACCATGAGATGCCAGGTGGACAGTATACGAATCTTATGGTGGGCGTTCACTTCTCGCAAAGTTCTTTTCGCTCAGGCTCACTTTTGCGTTAGTTCCAAGCCTCTCAACTTGGTCTCGGTACCCAATGGTCCGGTGAGTTTTTAAACCGTTATTCTATGACGAGGATGTGGCGGATCTCACGCGAACCGTTGTTTTATTCTAGTCATCAAACAGAAGTATATCGAAGCCAACGAACTTGTGAGTCGAATAAGGTCCTCGTAGAGTGGGATTTCTGATTTGTTTTTCGCCATTGTAATTGTGTGGTTAGTGCGGCAACATTATCAAGGTACTTACCAAACTTTCGAGTTCTCCTTGTTTTTGGGGTCCCTGACAACGCGTTTTATTAGGTTACGCCTTCGTCCAAAGTGGTCGGTGACTTTGCCCAATGGATGACGTCAAACTCGTTCTCGAAACAAGATGTACTCGATCGTGCTGAAGGCCTTGACTTCCCATCGTCCATCGTCGAGTTTTTCCAGGGGTATCTTGGACAGCCTGTTGGCGGATTCCCAGAGCCATTGAGGACCAAGATCATTCGAAATAAACCACGTATCGATGGAAGACCTGGTTCTGGAATGGAACCGATCGATTATAAGAAGATCAAGCAGGAGTTGAGGGACAAGTTTGGGAAACATATAACTGATACTGATGTTACGAGTTATGTGATGTATCCCAAGGTAAATCTGCCTGCGATTTTTGCTGCGGAGGTCTCGACGGGTTTATTTTCTGATTTTTGCAGGTGTTTGAAGACTATCAAGGTTTTATAGAAAAGTACGGAGACTTGAGCGTTGTACCGACGCGGTACTTTTTGGGACGGCCAGATGTCGGGGAAGAGATGCATATTTCGATCGAGCAGGGCAAGACTCTCATTGTTAGGCTTATGGCTGTGGGACCTGTCGTTGAGGGGAAGTCGCAGAGAGATGTATGGTTTGAGGTTAATGGAGAGGTATGTGACCGTTCTGATGGTTTTTTTTTTGCTCCCCCCTTTCCGGACGATTAAAGAATCAAACCTGACAGGTTCGGGCCATCTCCGTCGAAGACAAGAACTCCGCCGTCGAAACTATTTCGCGGGAAAAGGCCACCAGTGATCCTGGCTCTGTTGGTGCTCCCATGTCCGGTGTTGTTGTCGAGGTGAGAGTGAAAGAAGGACAAGAGATCAAGAAGGGTGATCCTATTTGCGTTATGAGCGCGATGAAGGTAAATGAAGTTTTTGTGGTTTGTTTTGGTGTCATGACCGCTGATGTCGATGCTTACGCAGATGGAATCGGTGGTTACCGCGCCTGTTTCTGGTCATGTCAAGAGGATTGTCGTACAAGAAGGTTGGTTTTTTAGTTTATCTCGCTCATCGTTTGGATTTGTGATTTTAATCTTTTTTTTTTCCAGGTAATTCGTTGAATCAGGGTGATCTGACTGTTGAGATTGTACAGTAGAGTTTGAACGTTCCAGGCTATCGATGTATATTATTATCAGTGTTCTGTTTTGTAACATTACGCAAAAGAAAAAGTTGATCCGTATTGTTGGGTTTGGAAAGCGGCTCGTAGCTCACGTAGACTGGTAAGCATGGTAGTTCTTGCGCGAACTCTATGACCATCAACGCCCAGCAGGGAGCTCCAAAGTTTCTCTAGCGACGTGAAAAGTCATAGCAGGCTCGAACAGTACGGCGCTAGCCTTGAAAACATCTATCCTTTTCCCGATGTTCTCCAAACTTGTTCTCAGGAACTCCCGGGAGGCTCTGTCTCAAGTCATGTCTTGGGAATTCGGGTCCTGACCTGTGATAGATGAGTGAACGCGAGAACAGAAAGAGAATCAGGCAAGGGATTGAGCTTTAAGCGGTAAGACTCACAATTTAACCACCGACCACTCCTTGTCCAGTTTACCAAGGATTGTATTTCAAATTTGCCAATAGTGAAATTCGCGACACATTGATTCGCTTCGGATGTCTACTGGCGCCGTAGCATTTCTGAATTTTTGTGGCTCAGTGTGGAAGTCTGCGTACAAGGACTACCTATCTATCTACTGAGTTGGTCCCGACTTTGCAGGTACGACTGATTCCGGTCCGAGTGGCCCGTGCCATGGGAAAATCGTCCGTATTTGGGTGATGTTGCTAGGCCGTGTCTGAACTTCACCGGCCTCACCGCTTCGCTTCTCACCACCATGATGCATAGATCACTTGCACTCCTCGACAATCTCTTCGACAAAGATTCTGCTGCACTGCGTGCCTACTACCTGGACCGGAATTTCTCTCCTCAAACCGGAGACGTGGAACTTGAACATTTGAATTATCGAACCTCTAAAAAAAACAACATCAAATATAGGTAGCACAACGTTTTTCGTTTGACATGGGAAAACTGACACGGCTCACCACCTTGGGTATAAATGATAAATACCGAACTTGTCATCGGCCCTCCTTTTGCAACCGTGGTGATTATTATACGGGAGGGTCATGGAATACGAACATCACAAGTTCCTTCTCATGACAAACCACCATGACTTCCCTCTACCAACTGGAGCTGACAGACGTTGTCGTCGTCATCACCGCTATCTTTTTTGCTTATCTCGTCGTTAAGCAATATTTAGTAACCGAGGGCAGTAAATCCCTGGCTCTCGATGGTCCACCGAGCAAGAGCAGGATATTCGGACTGATGCAAGAAATCCAAACGTCTGAAGATGTCGGGATGTTGTATGAGGACTGGGCGGCCAAGTATGGTACCGTGTACAAGGTTCCGACGTTATTTGGGGGAGAAAGGATTGTGTTGTTGGATCGAAAGGCGATCAGTCAGTTCTATGCGAAGGATCCGATTGTGTATGTGGGGACGAAGATCGCGAAGACATTTCTTGCGAAAGTTGTGAGTTTGTTTATCTCGATAAGCTTGAGTTGTAACCCGCTGATTTGAATTTAATACAGTTTGGGAAGGGATTGTTGTGGGCTGAAGGGGAGAGCCATCGCAGGTGAGTTACCCGAGGTCGTCTGACTAGTACTGTTTCGGTTTGATTGATTTGCCATGGACTGTTAGACAACGAAGGGCACTTTCTCCTGCTTTCAGTAACGCTGCACTTCGAACACTCACCGCAGTTTTTTACGACTCGGCGTATAAGGTTCCAATTTCCCTCCCATAACATCAAATCAACCCACTGATTAATTTCTATAGCTCAAATCTTACTGGGACAACAAATTGGAAAACCACCCTGATGGAGTTATGATCGAAGTTCAAGAATGGATGAATCACGTTGCGTGCGTTCTGATTACTACAGCTTCGCCCCGCTCCTAACTCAACCCCCAATACAATACTCTAGCCTCGACAGCGTGGGGATAGCCGGGTTCTCCCATGACTTTGGTTCCCTCGACGGTAAAAAGTCATCGGTTCTTGAAGTCCTTGACTCTCTCGGGCACACACCGCCAAATAGACTTGGCACAATTGTATTCTTGCTTTCGGCTGTTTTCCCGGTGTTGCTTGATCTACCGATCAAGAGGAATCAGATATTTGCAAAGATGAGAAGAACACTGGGAGAGATTGCGAAAGATATGTTGGAGAAGAGTAAACAGGTGGAAGATTCAGGTGAAGGAGGGGATAAGTCGATCATTGGATTGTTAAGTGAAGTCGTTCTTTCCTTCTCTCCGTTCTTTTGGGTTTGAAGCCACTCATGAGACCATCACTGTTCAGTCAAGTCAGAGAACTTGAATGCTAGTGCAACGGGTGATAGTAGATTACGCGTGACCTCGGAGGAAGTTGCCGCTCAGGTACGACCCATTTTGGTTTTCCACCTTTTTTGGGAGTTGACGCTCTTTTCCAGATGGTATGTTAGCCTTCATCTCGATTAAAGGCTCTCTGTGATTGATTATCTCGATCCTTCCTTGCGCAAAGAATTTACTGCTGGCAGCAGGTATACTCTTCATGTGAACTTGTACGATCGAACATTGATGGTCGCACCTGTAGGATACGACACTACTTCCAGTGAGCTGATCCCCCTCGAGCTTTACTCGCAAACTCCATTCAATTTTGGTTAAATTTTTCCGCCTTCGCCTCACAGTTAGCCTCACTGTACGTACCGCCTTTCATTGAACCTGCCTTTTCAGCTGAATCGTAGCTCCTCAGTGGGCACTTATTGAACTAAGTAAAGCCCCCACAAAACAAGACCTTCTCCGTAAGGAACTCTTCAGCACAAATGGGGACCCCGGATGGGACGACCTAATGTCATCGGAGAAATATCCTTACTTGGATGCAGTCGTTCATGAAACGTTGAGGCTTCATGCACCAGTGTTAGAGACGACGAGGATTGTGAGAAAATCCGACTTTTTCTTCGATCTTTTCTCACTTTTTTTTTTTGTACTAGGCGGCCGAGTCAGATGTTCTTCCCCTTTCGATGCCTATCATGACCAAGGACGGGAGAGAACTCACGTCTCTACCTATAGCCGAGGGCACGACAGTCACGTCTCCGATTACATGCTTGAACCGCTCGGAACTGTTGTGGGGTAAAAGGGCGAAGGAGTTTATACCTGAACGTTGGATAGCGGGCGGTAATGGGTTTGAGGAGAGTGAGGGTATTCCTGCTAATGCTAAGGAGATACATGGACATCGGCATCTTCTTACGTTTATTGATGGACCAAGGATTTGCTTAGGGAGGCATTTTGCGTTGTCTGAGTTCAAGGTTCGTTTTTTCGAAATCTGATTTTTCCTCTTTCCTCATGATAAATGGTGTTATTTGACTGATGAATGGGTACATTGTTTTCTAGTCCGTCTTGTCCGTTCTGATACGCAACTACACGTTCGAGTTTCCAGACGGCCCAGAGACGAAGATTTTGATAGTCCCGTCCCTTTTACCACGCCCGAGAGTGGAAGGTGCTTCGGGGCCGAAGATACCTCTGCGAGTGAGAAAAGTGGAGTTGCAATAGTAGAATTCAGGGTGCCGAGAGCAAAACTGTGGTATCTGATTTTCGACAAAGCTGTTTCTCTTTTTTTGCTATTTATGCGCTTAGACAAACTCCCAGATTTAACTATCAGATCTCGCCCCCATAATTTTCTGAGTCTTGGAGGAAGGAGTCTCCGGTCGTTTTGGTTCTGCAGAACTTGTAATTTATGGCTTAATGTGACTTTTCTTTGTTCATGGTTTTCAAGTGTGTGGCTCGTTAATAATTTGGGTTTTCATGTTTTATTTGGTGCTAAGCTCCGGCTCGAGCAGCAGTTTGACGATCCGAGGCCTGTCACTTGAACTCTCAGACTTGCAATTGGCGTTGCGGATGAAACGGTATTTCAAGTTAGTGGGATATGTGCCCGAAAAGAATGCGCTCCGGTGACCTGACCCCAAGAATTGCTGACGAAAAGAGATGACAGCATCTCTACGGTAAGTTTACAACCGAAACCATAACCTTGTTCGCCGATCCGCCCAGCGAGCCACCTGTGACCAAGAAGATTTGTTGACTCGTAGGCAGGACCTTTAAATCCCTGGCATACCCCCTGGTCACGCCAGTATTCACGTACGTCCAAGGCGATCCAACAGCTCCCAACTGGTTATTTATGAAGAGTCCATCGTGACTATTCGCAGAGACCACGATAGTTCCATTCGCGCCTCCGTAAGGAGTCCATACAACAACGGGAGAGGACTTTGTCTGTTCGCCAGTCGTAGCACGAATGTTGTGTCCTGTTGCACTCGCAAAAGTGAGAGGAGAATCGGAGATGCGATAGTAGGCGGCAAGGTTTGTTTCGGGGGCACCTGCGTATTCGTATGTCAAGATGTATTTTCCGTTCGGTAGATGAGCGATTGTGGTCATCCCTGGGCGGTTTGCGGAATTGGGATCTGCGACGTCGTCGACGATGGGACCCCAGTTGATGAGGTCTGAGGTGACTTGATGTCTGAGTTATTGAATGGATGTTTTCGGTTCGATTAGTTAGAGGAAGGTCCGGTTCCCTTGTTTGGAACGTACACGAGTTTTTGGCCATGAGCTGCTGCGTCACGCTGGTCTGAGTAGTATATCACGAGTTGATTGTTGAAAGTTAGGAAGAAAGGCTCCCATACTGGTGTTAAGCCGTTTGTTGGTTCTGCCCGTCCACCTGAGGCGACGTGGCTCTAAGGGGGGGGAAGTGAGGCACATTTGAATTTTCGGGAGAAGGGATAGTCGTAACGCACGACAAATTTCCAAGTGCGACCTTTATCCGTACTCGCGTAAACGTCAATCCGTGTCTGGCTGAGATCTTGAGGAATGGAATTCCCAGCGGCAATTATCGTCCCGGCCTAGAAAGTGACATACACATGACTCATACGGTTCATATGCCAAGATAAAAGCGATTCCGAATATAATCAAACATACCGGGAAGCTACCAATCGCGGAAGGAAGCTCATACAAGTACGGTTGGTACCTCAGCCCCCAACCATTTTGAGTATCTGTGATATTGGAAAGCGGTTTCCAGGTCTGACCGAGATCTGTAGACCTGTATACTGGAAACCAGACTATAGGTGGCTGAGGTGAGTAGTTTTCCCAAGTTGCGAGGAGAACGTTCTTGTCTGCGCCGTCGGTTTCGATGAGAACGGAGCGTGCGTATAGAGTGCGAGGAACGGGCCAGTTGCTTGGGGGTGAGAAAATGACTCGATTGGTGTAGGGAGTGACGATGTCCAGTGCTCTAGTGAGGACGATGAGCCCGAAGACGAGGAATGAGGAGAGCATGGGTGATGATGTGTGGCAAAACGACCTTGCGCAGCGTGCGGTTTTTATAAGAACTGTAAATCCTGATCGAGCGGTCCGTGCAGGCTATTTGGACCATAGTAGATGATCACGCTTCACACAACTGAGAATCCACAAGGTCGAATGTACCCGAGTTTGTGCCACATAGAAAGCTGAGAACGACAGGCGAGTAAAATCTGACCGAAAACTAGTAGAGACGGTGAGATGTATATCGCATTAGAGAACACGATAAGGCCCAGGCTTACAGTTAAATGTTGCGCAGTTCCATGCAAGCATGACTGACGGTAAGCAGGAGCCCGACAGCCCGACAATTACTGCTTCCTGGCCATCCGAACCTCCTTCCTTCCTCTCGAAAGCGACTACAGAGCGACCTCTAACAGACGCAATGAAAGGAATGAAAGCCCACCAGAACTGAGCTACGACCTGCCGATTCACATATCATAGCAGAACTATGCGATAACAGTCGACCGCATTACTTCCTGAGGTCTCTACGGTACTCTCCGAGAAAGTTCGGAAGAAAAGCCATCACTGATTGGCTGAAGCTGTGCTAAGGTTAGGGCTTAAATTTTGCTCGTCATGTGATATACGGAGCCAGATTATTCCCACGAAGTGTCCCTTACCTCCGTCCACAACGTCGCTGGGAACGTCGACAACGACGACGACGAAACAAGGAGAAGAACGCCAGCGATCATGTCCTCTTATACCGGTCTATCCCTTCACCAACGATTAGCAGCTCTCTCGGGTGCATCCGCCTTTTCTTCGACTCCTCATCATGACCAGTCCTCCTCCCTCCAGTCGCCGATGACCCCCAAAAAGTCCTTTTTTAACGTTCCATGGTCAAGGAGAAAATCAGCGTCGGATGATGATGAACTCGAGGTGGTTCAGGAAGTCATGTCTAAGCTAATATTCCAGGCTGGAGTTGACTTTGAGTAAGGAGCTATTTTGAGCACCGTTGTGCAGTACTAATTCAGAATCTCGTTTGGCAGAACACGGCCAATGTAGGTGGTGTCCCTATGCCAACAGACCAGACCTTATAGGACCTTTTAGGGTTGTTGTGAATGCGTCTGCACTGCCAGACCCACGACAAGTGAACTATGACATCTTACTTTCGTACGTTTACCCTAACTTTCCCCTAAATTTTCTGTGTTGACGTTTCGGGTAGTCGAGTTTTATCTTATTTAGATCTATATGGTATCCTCAGCTTTCTCTCTCGGATGTTACAGAAACTCAAATTTGACTGCGAATAGTTGAATCAGATTATACGGTCATCTTCTTTGCTGCGGGAGGAAATCATACGCCAGGCTGGAACTGGGTTTGGAAGGCTTACAGAAGTCTTAGTCGGAAATACAGGAAGAATTTAAAACGGCTCGTGAGTGCTCTCTAGCTTTGGCCAAGATTGTTGCTAAGTGTTTTTCTGTAGTATGTCGTTCATTCTACATTTTACTCGAAAAGTGTGTTGTCCTGTTATGCAACGTTCATCACGTCTCTCACTAATGCTAAATTTCTCAGTGCTATTCTCACTTGCTGGTGCTGTAATCAGGTACGTCGCCTTCCTTCCATTTCTCACTACCACCTTAAGAGTTCCTTTCTCACAGTCCCAAATTCTTCCGCAAAATAACTTATATCTCCTCGCTCTCCTCACTGGCTTATCATATTCCTTTGACCCAAATCGACATACCACCCGCGGTCTACTCGGAGAATCTCAAGTACGAGAGTAGCATTACTCTACCCACGCCAATACCTTCAAGCATCTTCGGTGTACCGTTGGAAGATATCATGGGGTATGAGGGTGAAAAAGGAGGTGTTCCAAGGATCGTGAGAGATGCTGTTGCGTATATACGGGAAACTGGAATGGAAGAAGAAGGAATTTTTAGGAGAAGTCCGAGTAGTGCTTTGCTGAGAGCCGCGAGGGAGGCTTACGACCGAGGTACGACTTTGCTACATTATCTAGTCACATACGTTAAACCATTGGTCTTGCAGGAAACGTTGTCTCCCTCGACACTTTTGGAGACCCTCATCTCGCGGCTGTGTTACTCAAGAAGTATTTGAGGGATCTTCCTCAGCCCATCTTCCCTGAAGCATTATATCCTACCATTCGTCGGTGTCCTCCACCTTCGAACTCGGTTGATATGGCAGCAGTGACGTACATACGGGATGTGCTACTACCAGAGTTGCCGCCATGTGTGTATATCTTGCTGAGCTGTGTTTTACGTGCGTTGGCTTTACCAATTCTCTAACTCGATACCAAATTAAATTCTTTCTCTGTGTAGAACTGCTACACGAAACATCCCTCCATTCTGGCAAGAACCGAATGGATGCGTACAATCTAGCCATCGTCATTTCGCCGAACCTGGTCAAAGGCAGCAATCCGGCGAGAGACGTGATGATGTGTATGGCTCAGGGGTCTCCAGCACTCTTTGACGGTCATTCCTCCCCTACTGCTGGAGGTAATTTCAATGCTCCTCTTCACACACCGCGCCCTCAGGTGCCCATGATGGCCTTATTGACACCCTCATCGTCATCTACATCCAACGCAAACATTGTGGATCCTCAAACGCCGGTGGTTTCCGTTACAACCAGCACACCGAATACTTCGCCTCCCCCAACGCCGGTTGCGGCAAATAACACGACGTTGGGAACTATCATCAAACTTTGTATTCAACGATTCTACGAAGTTTTCGATGAGGTTCGTGATCCTACAGAAGCTGTTACACCTCTACCGACGCATCCTGAAGAAGCCGAGTTTGTAGGTGACCCTGCGGGAAAGAGTACGGTTGGGAGGGGGTTCGGGTTCGGGATGGACATAGAGTTGAGTGGGAGTGAGAGCGAGGGGAGTAATGAGGGGAGGGATAATTTGATGGGTTTTAGGTTTTGAAACGGGGCTGGTACGGCGAGGGCGAAGAACTGGAACAGGAATCTGAATACGACGACCGCTGGTTTTGTTGGAAGTAGTGGTGGCTACGGAGGTGCTGCTGCTGGGGCGGTCAGCACAGTCGGACGTGCGTTCCGGAAGTTTAGTGGTGGAAGCCTTCAGCTCCCCGGTGCTGCCGACCAAGAAGATGATTTTGATACGGATGAAGTGTTGTTCACGAAAATTCAACATCATCGAAGACAGAGCTCTGGGTGGAAACATCATCGGAGGCAGAGTTCTGGGAGACATTCCATGCGGAGTACGGGTACGACTGGGACTACGGACGATGAAGAAATTGATGATGCGATGTTGGTTATGCCTTTGGGGCCGCCTAGTCCTAAGCATCTGGCGTTTTTGCAGGCGCATCAGCAAGGGAATGGGTCGCATTTCCCTTCCGCATCCACGCCTAATTCGCCTGCGACTCCTAATTACCCTGCGTCTCCTACTATGCCTATGTCGGCTGGAATGATACCGCCGAGCTCTTGGGGCAACCACAAGTACAATTATGCGACTTTGGGTTCGAATTATGCCACGTACAAGTCCAGGTCGAGGATACGAGCTGCCAATTCCTATGTCTCTTCACCTTTTACTCCTGTCACTTCTGCTTCTACTTCTTCTCCTTATACACAATCGAACCCCACAAGTACGCCTTCTTCCGTTCACTCTGGGAATGGAGGATTTCCGTTAAACGGGAAAGCCAAATCTGTCATTTCGATTGAAAAGTGTGGTGGAGGGTTTGGTGGTGTTGTCGGGAGGGGGTCGATCTCCGTAGGTACTAGAGGTACGATGGGGGGTACGACGAGGAAGAGTGTAGGTGCTAGTGTTGAAGCGGTTGGGATTACAGCTGAGGGTTTTTTTACTGTGCCTCCTCCACCTGCTTCGGTTGGAGTTGGGAATGGGAACGGAGGGAAGGAGCTTGTGGAGGAGAGGAGAGACGCTGATACCCCTAGTGCTGAGGATCCTCATCTTCAACTTATTTCCACCGACTCTTCTGACTCTCGGCGAGTGGATGTTTAATGTTTGGCTTAGAGGTGTATACTTTGATTTGGTTGTTCCCCCCCCCCTGATTATACCCTTTTCGCATACCACTCTCCCTTTCCCCCTTTTTCCTCACTTCCGTGTAGCCAGTTCTCATATTGGTAGTCATGGTGAACCTAGGATCCTTAGGAATTTTTTCCGTGGTTCATAGGGATCATGATACGGGTGCATCTCAGTAATGTCATGTTCTAGGGATTTGCATCACCATCAATCTCGAGGCGATTCAGATCAGTCGATTTGGGAGTTTTCTTTGACGAAATGTTTTTACGATATTTATTGAAGTACTTGTGCTATAATCTTATCTTCTCTCTCGTGCATCTCTTGCCGCGTAATAATTAAAAAATTGCTTCTCCGGTGTATGCATTGTATGTTCTTTGGGGAAATTTTTATGAAAGCTCGTTTGATTGTGGTCGATCTTTGAAGAGGTGAATTGTTTGAAGATCTGCTTTTAACTTTGTCGTTGTTGTCATCATGGTGGGGCTTCCCTTCCCCGTTGTAATGTTGACCGGTTCGAAAGTTGGCGGGTTACTGTGCAACTTCGTAGTTGAGGAGACTTTTGCCCGCAGTTTGTGCTGCGGTAGGCGGTTGCTGTTGACGGGGAGTGGCCCGTTGGACTCCTCATCCTTCGAGTAAACCAGTCCGAATCTTTCCAGGTTTATTCTGTTCTGCAACCGTATACTGTAGATTTAGCGTGGTTTTCTCTAATCGGAAGTCCGACAGATATCGTCCTGGAACTTGAACTTGAGTTCGGTGTTGAGCACGGTGCCGACATTTTCAGGGAGTTTTTGCTCCTTTGGTGGGCTTCCCCTAGCTCCTTGCCACGAAGGTGTGGATACTTTACCGCCTTCCAAGTTCCGACACTCCCGTTGCTCATTCGGTATTTTTACAGCCTTTTGTACACCAGTTCTGCTGGATGAAGTGGTTCTCCGATTGTGTGAGAGAGAGGTATAGGTCTGTGTCTGGCTTGGATCGGCTTGCGAGCAATTGCAACCCTTGTATGTGGGGGGAAAATCGGGATTATTTGTTGGGGGTACTCGATTTCGTGCAACCTTGCGGCAGAGCTCGACCAGATATCTATCTGACATTAGGTTTCGGCTTCTGTTATTACGCTTTACCGGCTTCATTTCGTCTATATTTCGAGGACGGAGGACATCTCATTGCAGTTTGTGCTCCTTCCCCACTTTGAGAGGCACATTCAATAGTTGACCCCCCCTCTATACACAATTTTTATCGAATTGACGTACAAAGTCGATGAATCCTAACCTTCTATACGAAGCAGAAAAAAGGTCGTGGATGAGCAGCGGTGGCACATAATCCGAATGATCCGCTCCCCCGGGCCTACATTTCGGAGGCCAGGCCACCCATCACACCATCTTTTCACCTGTCGCTGGTACGGGCAACGACTCGTCTAATGGCGATTGCACATGACCACCGATCTGCATTTGTGGTTGTGAGCCGATGGCTGGCCTTGAGCCCTGACTATTTCCCTGGGCATTTGTCAACTGTAACGACGCCATTTGTTGGACACTGTTGACTGACTTTCCGTACCCGACTCGTACGATGATAAGAGTAGGAGCAAGGCCCTAGTATGATGGTATGTTTCAAGTCATTCATCGATGGCAGCACGTATTTTTAGCAACTCACCGACATCAGGACCATGACCGGTGCAACATCGAAAGGGGTGAGACCATGATCGTCAGGGTCGACCGCAAGCCCGAGAACAACATTGACCACCAACGAAGCTGCATAAAGTAGACCTGATTCGATACTTTCTCCCACAATGAATGACCGTGGTCGCTGTAAATTGGAGGGGGGGGGGACGTACATGATCGCTACAATTGAATTGTATCTGGCGTTCGCTGACCGTCCCATCAAGCGCCTTGCTTCTCGGCTGATCCACCAAATTTGGCCCCCTTTTTCAGTCGAGAGTCTGTTAAACCCAGGTGTGCGGAAGGAGTGAGGACGCCCCTACCTGTTAGCAACGCCAGTAAGACTTGAAAAACGGCAATTGCTATCGATCCTCCGTTATCAATGGTTGAAGCTGTGCTGTAAAGGCGATAGTTGGGAATGCTCAACCCCATAGTCTCAGCAATGGCGGTTCCGAGGTAAATGCCTGTCATACGATATCAACAAGCAAGTTTTGGAGGATATAGTGAGAGTGGAAAGACAGACCATTCACGATGACAGCAAGAAAAGCCAGGAGGTACATCATGATTCTCGATTGCCAGATAACACAGCACCGGTGGATCTGATAGAGATAATTCTTAGCGTTCACGGCAATTTGCATCTGAGAGAACTTACCAGC
The DNA here is from genome assembly GCA_014904975.1 of Marasmius fiardii PR-910. Lineage (NCBI taxonomy): Eukaryota > Fungi > Basidiomycota > Agaricomycetes > Agaricales > Marasmiaceae > Marasmius > Marasmius fiardii. The sequence goes on along the minus strand of MU127968.1, from coordinate 29,799 downwards.
ATTGAATCAGCAATGACACTGATGAAGGTGTTAAGGTGATGGGATGGAAAAGTAGAATGTCCGAGGATACGTACTTCATTATGCAAGCCACGAAATTGGTGGTTGAGCTGGAGCATCGGACGAGACTGTCAGAGTGTCTGAATAAAGTACTTACAAGGTGATCACTTACCCCCATAAGCTTTTCACCTCATCAGAAATAAGGTACTTCAGGAGAGGTGTATACTCCTTTGTCGTCGCAGCCTTGAATAGAATCATAGTTTGCCATGACAATCCCCAGGCAGCTGTAGCCATGTAGAGCGTGGCAAGCACAAAGAGGCTTATGGACAACCCCATGTACAGCCCAGACAAGGGCCTATCACGGCGAGAAAGAACACGGATCGCCAGTCCGAATACCATAACATATATTCCTGTTCGAATGACGTCCTAGATCAATATCTCGTTTGGAATGGAACAAGTAATGAACGAACAGACCATATATCGCAAACATCATCTGTAAGAAATCAGAAAACGTCAAAACGACATGAAAAGATATATGATTGAAGGAATGCACCGAGAGGGTAGAAAGCGGGCGAGTGATGACCTGTTCAGCTGTAAGGTAAGGGGCGAGGATGCGTTCAAGGTCATTGGCACTGTCGTCCATCTTGAATGTCAAGTCAAGTAACAGTGCTGATGGGGGTAAGTTGTCGGGAAAAGGCCTGACCCCCAACGACGCAACGTCGACTCATTTATAGACAACGGCGGGAGCTTGAGTAAAACACGGCCTGACCCCCAACGACGCAACGTCAACTCATTTATAGACAACGGCGGGAGCTTGAGTAAAACACGGTACGCTTGTCTTCGGTAAAACGCACCCTAACCACACTCAAAAGCTTCTTCCCGAGAACAGTGAGAGATGAGGAAACCATATCCCAACCTGATCTGTTCCTTTTGCCACCTACACGGATGCCAATCCATGTGGGAGGCCTCTGGGTAGCGGAACGTGTTCGGAGGATGCCAACTGAGGCAAAGCTTTCGGTAAGTCATCGCTTGCTTCCTGGGTTATAATGCATCGTGTCGTCTTGAGTTGATCCTCCAGTCGGTTGCTGCCATATTCTCCCGGCACAGTATTAGACCTGATTGATTTTCATGTGGTACTAAAACAATAAACTGGACTTCAGCTCTATACAAGGGAAGTGAGAGCACATCATCAATCCCACCCCACCGGTGTTTGAGCCCATTTTGAAGAGATATCGCTGTCACTAGCGCCCACAGCCTTGACAATCAATAACAGATACCGTCAAAGTATGATCAGGAAATCGCATTCATCCAAAACGAGTGAACGTTTGAAACAAGTACTTGCCGGTCTCCCGGCGTG
>MU127968.1:8772-27310 GCA_014904975.1 Marasmius fiardii PR-910 | reverse complement strand
GGCAATGCGGCGCGCAATGTGATAGCGTCCAGCCTCGATGTTTTTGCCAGCCTGATATCAGAGGTAGGTGTCCTTCACGAAGATATGAATCCTCGATTTTAAACTGTCGTTAAGGATCCAGAACTATCGAGCTTCTGATAAGTGCCGAAGCTGCCGGAATAGCCGTGAGACTGTTCGCGGTTTGCCTTGACCACGGATCAAAATTTGCTTCCCCACTTCGTCACTGTATAGAACTAAAGAACTAAAGAATACATCATACATCCATGGGAGTTATTCTGAGAGCAAATTAAAAAGACATTCGTGATGATCAAAAGTTACAAATTCAAGATAAATTGAAGGCACAACCCGGTGCTTTTTCAGTTATAAACATAGTACAAAACAGGGTAATCTGAGAAACAAGCGAGAACATTTCCAGATAATCAATTTAACTACTTCTCCTCCAAACTTTACTAAACGTCTGGGGTGAGGGACCCTTTCCCTTTGTCAGACAGCTGAATTTTCAGTGAGTTAATGGTAGAAGTTGTAATCAATATCCTGAAACACAAACCTCCGAATCGATACGAGTTTCGGTGTCCGTCTGTTTGGCGATATGAATGGAAGTTTCCGTATCTTGTTTAAAGCGTGGAGGACGAGACACGACGGTCAGTCCATAGCTGTTAGTGTTGTGACTGACAGAACTGTGGTCGCCGACACGAGTATTACTCCAGTTAGTCGTACTGACATCAGCTCCGCTTTGCCTGGCGTTAAGACTCAAGAACAGCGCATTAGAGTACCTGAGTTCGTAATTAGTTTGCCTACGTTACGAGATAAATGATTTGCTTCTCGAACGCACAATTTGGACAAGGTCCTGTCACTGTAAATTGGAAACAGGTCAGAAACGCCTCATCCCCGACTACAATAATCCACACTTACAAGACCATATAGATGTAGTTCTCTGGCATTTTGAGGAATAAAATCAAGTTGATCAACGTAAATACGAAGGTCACAGTGCCTGTCTCGACAGAGCGGAGAATGAGACTTTGGACGAGCGACCGCGTACGCTTGATGTTCGAGGCTCGACTGTAGATAATGAGCTGAAACTTGTCAATACGATAAACAGTAACGAAGCGGGCGGGATCTTACAATCCATGACATGGATACCGCAATGACCAAATCACAAATGACAGCCCCGATCATCCAAACCTATCATCGCAAAAGGCGTCAGAAACGTTGTGGGGTCATCTTGCAATCAACTGATGCTGACTTGAGTAAATACCGCCTCCTTTCCTGCTGCGAAGAACTGGAAAGCCAAAAAAAAACCTTGAGTTCAATATGCGACGTGATCAATGTTCTATGAAACGCGTACCAAGCTCACTCCAGCTACACAACTCACAGACTGCATCAACGCAAGCTGCGAATGCGGGAGCTGTTAGTAGCAGCGAACGATGTGACTGAATCTCTCACAATGATAATGAGGACCGAGACGACCTTCACCACAGGGCTCTCTCTTTTCAAAGAATAGACCCTCCTGTTCTTTCCAATGAATGATTTCGTCGGAGGGGAGTTGAGGGAATTGGTACGTACCAAGCAAAGAAACCTTGAACCATAGCAGAAACTGTAGACCATTCACAGCGTAAGGGCCCTGCAACGAACGTCGAGCAAGGCACGTACTTATCCCGGTCATCATGGTGTGTGCGCCTGTATCAGGTTGCGGCGTCGGAGCGCCTCCCTGGATAGCAAGTCCAGTGACCCAAACGTCCCAACAAAACATGTGAAGAAGGATGATCTGGGCCAAGTCCATCAGGTAGACCAGCCAAACTAATAGGGCTACGCATGAGATCGAAGTAGAGTACAAAAAAAACCAAACACTTGCCGAAAATTTTGAGTGACACAGGATCCCGCGGAAACTTGGCCTCATACGAGTCTGACACAGAAAAGTCAATGGAATGGGTCAACGACAGAGTCTAACCCTCACTAACAGATCTGGATGGTAAGGACCGCAAAGAGCATGCAGTTAACGCTCAAGGCAACAACCTGCCGATAAGGTGGATCAATCCCTCCGGAGATCCCAGCAAGATATCAATACACACCGGAGGGCCCGTTCTGCAACATGAAAGTGAGTCGGTAAACTCACGCGACGTCAGAAGGAATGTCCTATACTCACAGGAGCGGGGATGGAAGCACCTTGAGCTCATGTTGTTACCGAGTTAAAGGAAGGAATGGTCGATGCTTGTCTCATGCAGTTCTGCAATGTCTTTATAGCATATTTAGATTCCTCTTTGCAGCGCTTCAGTGGGTGACCCAGTATTCACCAAGAAGAAGAAAAGTCGCACGCGCGGAGACTCGATTGCACGCGATCGATCGTTTACATGCAGCTTCTCTTCTTTACTCGTCCAGTCTCCTGATCAATACAATTAGATCCCACTTTGTCATTGATTAAAACAGGACGACCTTCTTGCAAGCAGATACCGGTCGTCTTTTGGCCTTCTCTCCTGTGAGATATGATGAAGACTCAGGATGGCCCGATGCTTCTATGTTTCAAGGGTTCTGGAGTGTGGCAACAATAAACCCGATATGAGAATCGACCGTAAAAGTCTTTATGGTGATGGTAGGTGATTAATGACTTACCGACCCCAATTGCTCTGATAACAGGGTCTGGAATCTTGCTGAGTTCCCAAGTGAGATTCTGACTTGGTGTGGAGCCAATTTTCTGATACCTGTAGTTTAGGCGGAATGATCGGAACTTTCACATTTCGGTCCTAAAGGCAGTAAAGATCAGCTTTTTAAGAAACAAACTAGTAAGCTTGCTCGATATTGATTACTGGGAACTGGAGTAGAGATAACTGGTTTCATCGTGTTTAACGTTACCCGAGTGTGCATGACAGTATCTGGTTTCTTTGGGGGCCAATGATGAACTATCAACGGCTCATCTAGAGAGGGGTACCATTGAGCACGTTTTCCAGACCCCTGGTCGTTTTTGTACCGAGAGTCACTGGTTCAAGGTCATGGTGGGAAGTAAACCCTTACTTATAGACCTTGGGATTAATAATTGCACACACCTATTGCTGCCTGTAGTTTGTTCCTTAGTCCTTTGTAGCAACATATTCGATCTCAGGACCTTGAATTTAGATTTAGGAACATTGAGGATTCAGGACTGCGATGCGCCGACTTCACAAAGTATTGTAATTCTGTATGCAGAAGTTGGGAACGCCTTTTCTGTCGTTTGTAAGCCATGAGCTGAGGTATTTAATTACTTTCGGATATAAAGCGGTTGAAACAGTCTGGAAGGTAGAGAAAATGGCGAGTAAGGAGTTTGTAGCAGATACACAAAAGGCCTTGCTCACCTGTGAAGTTTAGCTTTATGTTGAGCTCACATGACAAACCTGCTTTAGTCACAGGCTATTGATGGAAGCTTTATAACGTGTAGACAATGTGGATGAGTACATGGAGTAGATCCTCAGCAGATAGTAGAACAGCTTAGTATATACCTGTAGAGGATGTGGATGAGTACACAGAGTAGTGTGGTGAAGCACCAGTAGTGAGCACACGAAGACTGGAGCTGAGGCTTGACAGTCGACAACTAGTCCCAAGACAAAGATGATCAATACTACCCAGTATTCTACAGAGTACAAATATGTACCTAGTCCCAAGACAAAGAGGTCAAGATGGGGGACTAGGTGACAAGTCGACCTATATATACTACTTGGCATGTGACCTATGATGTCGTGACCTGTATCATACGGAAGCTGATAGAACATAGCAGAAAAGGATAGAACACAGTGGAATAACGATAAAAGATGGGGTCCAGCGGTGAAACCAGAATGATGTCATGTATTATAGTAAAAGGAAAGGAAACTGTAGGAAGGTAAAAGGAAAATAGTACGCACTTCGTGACATTACCCCCCTTCTAAGACCATCGTCCTCGATGGTTATTGCTTTGACTTTCTCTTTTTCTTCTTCTTCTGTACTGGTATGTCTGACTCCCCCACAGTGTCTGGGTGCTCTGCATGGAACTCCTCCACTAGTTCCTGAGCATTTGCCACATTTTCTGCCAGCTCCCAGGAGATATGTCCTTCACCCAGCCTTCCCACTTTACCTTGTATTGTAATTTTCCTCTGTGAATCCTACTGTTGAGAATTTTCCCCACGTCATACTCCCCTACTGCTCTGTCCTCCTCCAACTCTATTGGTCCAGGTTGCGATGGATGTTCTCCATTGATATTGTTGCTGTGCCAGGGATAAAGTTTGTCGACATGGAAGACTGGATGGATTCGATGTTGTCCCCAAGGAAGTTTCAAGCGATAGTCCAAATCTCCAATATGTTCCAATACCTCGAATGGCCCCAGCTGTCGATCTGAGAGCTTGCGACTTGGCGTCTTAAGATCAATGTCTTTGGCATCCAACTATACATGTTCTCCAACCTTGAACACATGAGCTCCCTTCTTCCCCCTCTCATATGCTGCCTTCTGCTCCTTCTTCACCATCTCCAAGGCTGCTTGGGTGTCCTTTCACAATTCCTTCAGCACCTCAATTCACTTGTCTATGTCCTTCTGTCCTGCATGCTGTCCCACTGGGATGTTGAACAGGGGCTGATATCCATATACTGCCTCAAATGGAGAGAGATTGTGTGCTGAGTGGGTCTTGGAGTTGATAACAAACTCTGCCATTGGAAGGTGTTTTGCCCAATTGGTCTGCCTCCTTCCCACATATAGCCGAAGGTACTTCTCCACCTCTTGATTGGCCCGCTCTGTCTGTCCATTTGCTTGTGGGTGATATCCAGATGTCAAATTGCTCTTGATACCCAGTTGCTTGAGGAGCTTCCTCATAACCATTGCTGCAAACTGAGGACCGCGATCTGACACAAAGCATAACGGTAGCCCATGAAGTCGGAAGATCTCTCGATAGTAGAGGTCTGCTACCTCTTGTTGTGGATGTGAGTGGGCGCCGACCGTGACCACGAACTCCACCTATTTCAAATTACTTATTCTCTCGTTTTCTATCCCATTCGTACTGACTCATTCTACTCCAAACCTTATTCAGAATACTCTTGGTACTTACAAAGCAGTAGAAATACAGTACCTACAGGAAGCTTCTAGATATAAATGTAGTAGGTATAAAAGGACTCAGAAATGAGCAGAAAGAATAACACTTTCTTACCTTGTTTTACAATACCTCTTCCACGGTGATGCTGGTCATGCAGGGAATAGTGTGAATCTGCTTGCTGAATAAGTCCATGCAAACCAAAATGGCATCATATCTGTCTGACTTTGGCAACTGAGTGATCAGATCTACTCCTACCTCTTCCCAAATCCCTGTTGGTACATCAAGGTGGGTGAGTCACTGCCCATGGATGCTGCTGTAGTTTCTTCCCTGTGCAGGTGTTGCAGCCTTCCACATACTTCTCAGTAAATGACCATATTGTTGGCCACCAGAAGTAAGATGTCATCAAGTCATAAGTTGCATGGAGTCCTGGGTGTCCTGCTGATGGGGAATCATGACACTGCCAAAGCACATCTTGTTGCAACTCCTTGTCTGGGGGTACATAGACTCTGCCATGATGGTACACCAAACCATTATCCTCCTCCCATTCTGGTAATCTGTTTGCTAATCTCTTCAGGCCTCCCTCCTTCAGCTTCTTCAATCCTTCCAGTACTTCCGCTTCTCTCTCTGACGCTTGACGAATCCACCCCTCCAATGGATTGACCAGGGTGAAAGCAGCTATCCTGTGAAACTGGTCAGGTGAAAGCACAATCTGTTGCCGATTGTCCTTGTGATCTTGGACATGGTGATGTGACATCCACAATAGTGCATTGGCCTGAGTGTTACTTTTCCCTGCATGGTGAACCAACTGGAAGTTGAACCGAGATAAGTAGAGGGACCAGTGAGCCTGGCATTGTGTGAGATCCTGTGTGGTTTGCCAGTATTCCAAGTTACTATGATCAGAGACGATTTCGAACTCATCATGGAGGCCCTCTAAGAAATAGCGCCAGTCCTTCAGGGCCTCTATGATTGCCAACATTTCCCTGTCATAGATCTGATAGTTCCTCTCTGCCGGTTGCATCGAAGCTGAGCGATATGCCACTGGGTGCCACGTACCATCCTCCTGCTGCTGCATAAGGGCTCCCCCTGTAGCATAACCAGAAGTGTCCACCTCTATCCGTGTCAGTTTATCTGGATCCCATAGGGCAAGAATAGGTGCTGAGATGAATGCTGTCTGTAGTTCTTCAAATGCTGCCTGTTGCTGTGTTCCCCACTCAAACTGGATGTCCTTGTGCATTAGGTCGTTGAGCAGGCATGTGATCCTTGAGAAATTCCGGATGAAGTGTCTGTAGAAATTGGCAAATCCTAAGAAACCACAGACATCACATATTGACTTTGGTGTTGCCCAATCTCATACTGCAGCTACCTTCACTGGGTCCATACATATTCTCCCCTCACTTATCAACAAATCCAGGTATTCCACCTCTGTTTTCTCAAACTCGCACTTCTTGGATCAGAGGTATAGATTGTTCTGCTGTAACCATTTGAGGACTTCTTTAACCATGTGATGATGTTCCAATAAGTCTGAACTGAAGATCAGGATGTTGTCGAGGTATACCACTACCTTCCCTGCTGTGATAAGATCTGCAAAGATGAGGTTCATTAGGGACTGGAACATAGCTGGAGAGTTGGTAAGGCTGAAGAACATGACTGTTGGCTCAAATAGCCCTCAATTTGTCGTGAACCCTGCCTTCCATTTGTCTCCCTCCCTAATCCACACATTGTTGTAATCTCATCTTACATTGAACTTGGTGAAATATTTTGCGTTACAGAGCCGGTTGACAATATCAGATACTAGGGGAAGTGGTGTCCAGTTTTTGACTGTGAACTCATTGAGGTGTCGGTAATCCTGTACAAACTGTAGCTTTCCATCTTTCTTCTTTACAAAGAACACTGGCAATGCCATGGGTGATTTGGACCATCGGATATATCCTTTTCATAAGTTCTTCTCGATAAATGGATCAAGTTCCTCCTGCTCTACCAGGGACATAGGGTAAATCTTCATACAAAGTGACTCTGGGGCTCCAGGGGTGAACTCAATAGTGTGATCCCAAGGTTTGTGTGCTGGTAACCGTTCTGATTCCTGTTCTGAAAAGACCTTGCTATACTCCTGGTAGTGCTCGGGGACCATTTCCTCAAATGTCTTCTTTGGCTTGAGTTTCTATGCTGCTTCCACAAGTTGTTGGGAGTAAGTGTACCCTGCTGCAATCCAAACCTGTTCCTTAACATCCTTAATGATTCCCTGCCTAAGCCAGTTCTGACAAAGTGCCCGGTTGGCTTTAAGAACACAGAGTTGTGGTTGTTTCTCCTCCTCTTCCAATACTGTCTTCTTCTGTCCTCTACTTCTGTCATCCTGTTGAAGAGTTTCCTTCACTGCATCATCTCGAGTATCCTCCAGTACTCCTTCACCCAGGTTTGTTCCACCAATTGCTTCCCCCTCCTTATCCGATACATCCTCTACTGTTACTCTATGGGTCCTAATCGATAATAATCCTCTCGACCAGTCTACATCTGGGTTCAACTGCCTTAACCAAGGTAACCCTAGGATTACGTCCTCTTCACCAAGATCCATAATCAGGAAATCCACCCAGTGTTTATGTCTGTCCACCAGCTGTGCAAACTCCTGTATACTGCCAGCCTGGTTAGGGGTGCCGTTGATGTTAAACACCTGTATTGGCTTCTTTAATCAAAGCTTCCACAACTTCCTCTCTTCTGCAAACCTCCTGCTCATAAATAAACCTGTTGCTCCACTATCCACCATGGCTGCTGTTGTTGTTTGTAATCTCCCATTCTCAATCTTCATGTGTACTCAGAAATGTGATGATAACAGTGTATTTTTGCGAGTTGTGTTAATGATACATAAAGATATAAAATCATAATTCAAAGATGGGCATACTACAATCGGCTTCTGGGATGCTCTCATTGCAGCTGAGATGGGCGTCCTTCCTAAAAACCATGCGGCTTGTTGATGACAGAGCTAAGACCAGCCAGAAGGCTGTTGAGTTGAGCAATCTGGGCAGTGAGCTGTCCTGGACTGTCCAGAGCTGCAGTTGGGTTGCTGGGCACTGGGGATGAGGTGGACACAATGGTGGCCATGGGGTCGTTCAGAGAGTGGTGACTCCCCCCTTCCTCGTCAAAGAGCAAGAAATTCTCCTCCATACTAGTTGCTGTGATCTGTTGGTGACCTCTTCCAGCTAGGCCTCCTCCCCTTTCTTTTCCCATGAACTTGTCCTGACAGACCTGTTCCAAGTGACCTGCCCTCTTGCAGTAGTTGCACGTAGCATCTCGTACACAGTTGCAGTCCTTCTTGAGGTGCAGGCCACCACAACCAAAGCACCTGTTCCTCATTCTTCTCAAAAACTCCTCCCAGATGCCAGTCCTCTGAATTGAGGTTGAGGTGGCGTCAACATCCATGGCATTCAGATCCCTTCCTCCTCCACTGCTGGACTGCACTTGAGTGCCTCCTCTTCTGATGTTCAGAGCTGGGTTGTTGATACTGATATCCAACTTGTTTACCCTTGCAATGAGCTTGCTCAAATCCTTTGGCTCCATTGTAGCAACCACTGATGCCAATCCCACCAACTTCCGCATTTCCAGCATTAGCCCATCTACGAAGTATTGGCGCTGGTCATAGTCCGAAAGCTTGGTGAGGCTGGCCAACTCTGTGAACGCCTGCACATAGTCAGAGATGGACTCGTTCTGTCCTTGCTCCAGGACCTTGTGGTCAGCCAATGCCTGCTTCTCCTCGTTGATAGAGGAAAAGTGGCCCTTGAAGGTGGTGGTGAAATTGGCCCATCTGTTGTTGAAGATTGGGTTGATGTTGAGGGGGTCATTTGACTTGGCCCTGAACTGGTTTGCCCAATTGCTGGCCTTGGAGGTCATCAGGTTTAGGGCCGCTCGGATCTTTTTTGGGTCATTATTGACCAAGTCAGATTGCTCCCTGGCCCAGTTATTGAACTGGTTCAGCCATCACCTAGCGTTGTGGCCCTGCTCCCCCTTGAACACCTTGGGTTTACTGATAATGTCCTTGGAACGGGTTGCCTGAGTCTGAAGTGTGTTGGTTATGGCAGCTAAGCCCTCCAAGAGGTGAGCAAATTGCTTGTTGTTCATGGTTACAGGTGGGATAGGCAGGGATATGGGAAGTTCACGAGGTACTGGTAGTAATACGGGTGCGGGAGAAGCTGTGAGGGAAGTATGTGATGCAGGGTGTGATGTGGGTCTAGAGTGTCGACCAACATGGGATCCAGGGATTCTGGGTAAACTGAGGGTGACTGGAGAGGCTGGAAGCGGGGTCAGTGGTAGTGGTGGGAGTACTGGGATGAAATGGCCAAATTCGAGAATGCTACTGTCATTGTTGATTAAATTTTGTGGCTCGAAAATGGAGTTTGCAAATGTGTTAGGGCACTGGTTTTCATTGCAACTGGTCCACTCTCTGTTGGTGGCTAAGTGTATGTGCTCGTTGTCTGAGATGTCATATGCGTGCAGTAGTGTAGAGCAGTCAACTTCCTCCTGTTTGGATTCTTCTTCAGAGTCGGGTCTGGATGCGCTAAATGTCAGAGACATGATGAAACGGTATGGTGTTGCGGCTGTTATAGAGATTTTACCTATTTCTCTACATTTTGGCAGTTTATGAGTGATAATAACCTATCATTAATACGAGAACAAAGGGAATATTAAGTACTAGAGTGAGGCCCGAGCTGCTAGTAAAAGGACTCACCTTCAGAAACATATTACATGTGTTCAGAAGTAAACACTGTGTTATGGGATTCCACAGGACAGAGGGGTAACAACTTCCAAAACATGTAGGAAACCTTCTGAGCCTACGCTATCGTTGGTAATACACAAAGGATAGCTATGGAAGCGTGTAGGACCATACCAAGGGTAGTATTGACGAAGAAAAACTACTGCTAAAGAGAGTGGGAAGTTCTAAATGGACTTAACATGAATAACAGTGACTTCTGAACTTAGGAAGATGGCAAAGACCACTTCGGAATCATGAGGGAAGTGGCAGAAGCCACTTCCAGAGGTCACCCTAGATGACTACTGCAGGTGCCTGGCCAGCCAATCTTGGACCTGAGTTTTGGAGCTAGGATCCGACCTTTGGCACCAGTCTACTGGAGCTTGGAAATCAGTCAGGCAATAGATGCCACTGATTAGAACACGGAGAACACCGATATGGTGGCTGGAACTTGTATCGAAGTACTTCATGGTATGAGGAAAGGCTACTCAAGAAGTGGTAAATATAGAATGAAGGTTCTGAACTAGTATTAAAAGAAAAGAAGAATCGCTTAGACCAACTGGGACGGGCTGACTTATCCGCCACCCTAACAGAAGCTGATCGACTTCAGAAGTATGGGAGTATATCCCAACCGAGGGTGTGGATATCTACAACCTACCTAATGATTGGTGCATCTCTGGTTGCTGCTACTTACACCCAACCACCTACCTACCTATTGAGAGTGTTTCCCTCCGCTTCTGAACCCCTTCAGAGCGTAGTATAGGATCTGAAAGTCATCCAAAACCCAGTTCCGCACTTGATATTTCATTCTTGAGTTAGCTACTGGTGGAACCTTCAATCAACGTTGAACCAGCTCTTGCATAACACACCCTAGACCTCAGGAGTGACTTGTTTGGTGTTTTTATAGCTCTTAGGATTCTTGCTGTAGTACTATACGGCGCTAGGACTTATATATCACACACTTCACCATTACCCCCATCTTAGATGTTTTATCTGGAGCCCACCACGAGGGGTGGTTCTAGTTAACATCTGAGCAAAGTGATATAAGCCAGAACTAAGACGAACTTGGTTTTTCGATTTTATACTTGTTCTGATATTCCTTTTGTGCACCTTTTGTCGACTTCTGAACCTTCAGAAGTTGAACCCAAAAGAGTTTCAGTGTCGCGCTTGTCAAAATTGTACCTAGGAAGACATGAAATTCACAGGTTGCTGGTTTTGAGCAGCAGGATATAAATCCGCCGCCGAAAACTAGATCTAAAAAGACCCCAATGTTGGGAGATAAAACCTCAACTCAGGAATCAGTTAGGAACCTGGAGAGCACAAGTCCTCCTCATTCTTCATTTGATTTTGAACACCCTTTTTGCTTGCTGACCCAAGACGCAAGTGAAGAATACCAGGCTCTGCAAAGAGAATGTCTAGAGCGTACTTTTGAGCAGCATCGACTGAGAAGTTTAATCACTGAACTTTACAAAGAAGAAAGAAAGCAGAAATTTGGGAGGAAGAAAGCTCTAAAGCGTCTTCTGAAAACTACTTTCAAACACACACCGATTAGAGTAATTAGATTACCTCCTGCTGTTGACACAATGGTGAATAACAATGGAGGATCTGCTGTGGCACACAATACAACCCATGAATTCCAAGAAAGTTGGAGGGATCTAACACCCAAACAGAATGTAGAAGTATCCTTGGATAAAGGAAAACATGTTAGGTATCCTCATGGATTTGAAGCCCATTCTTCTGAAGATTGGCAAGGCTTTATGGACAATATGGAGAACACATTTTGTGTTAAGGGAGTTGTTTCTGGAGAGGCCAAGATTTATCTGGCTCTTCAGAGTATGACCTACATGTTACAAAGAGATGTTGAAGTTCTGAAGTCTGTCAAGGGACGGAGTTGGGAGAGATTCAAAGAGGAAGTATTTGAACAATGGGATGTAGACATTAAGTTCAGTAGTTTGAGTAAGCTTAAGAAGATCATGAAGATACATCAAGAGATTGATAACAATACTTCTGACAGCGAATTCAATAAATACCAAAGGCAGTTTAAGAGTGAAGCTGAAAAGCTTCAGAAGCCCCCAGCTTTATTGTCGAATCATTCTCTGGTTGAGATCTATCTGTCCGCGTTTTCAGATAGCATGATTGAGAAGATTCTCCATAGCTTGCAGCTGAAGTTGGCTGCTAAGTTAGAAAATGAGGATGCTACTATGAAAGAGTGACGGAGGCAGGATCCATGGCTTCTCAAAGAAGTTATGGAACAGGCAGAAGTTATGGTGAAGTTGGGAATTGGAGGAACCTATATGTTGAATGATGTTGTTTCGAGCAAGTTATATAAACAAACTAACTCAAAAAGACGCTATATGCGAGTGGGGTTCTGGTGTTGTCGAAGGTTCCACACAGAGAAATCTGATTGAACTCTATATACACCGAATAATAGACTTAGAACTTAGTCTAGAACGAGGTGTGAGGTTATATAAGTTTAGGTGTGGACAGAAACAGCAAAAACAGAGTCAGAACGATGTCTATAGAAGACTCGAACCGATATATGACAGTCAGACAGAATCAGAACAACCAAAAAACCACTCAGGGAAGTTTATAGTTGCAGACAGAACAGCAGACAGGACAGAACAGCAGTAATGGGCAACAGACCCAACAGTAACAGACAGAGACAGAACAGTGAGGGCAACAGACCCTTAAACAGTAACAGACTCAGTCAGAACAGTGCCAGTTTCAGTTCAAATTCGTTATTACCAGGTCTGAAATCAACTCAAGAGCAAGGTTCAGATTCAGCTTCACTGACTTCAAGTCAGGGTGGAAGGTTTTCAGGTTTAATTCAGGGTTTTATCAGGTTTAAATTCGTCTATTTGGCTAGGCCAGAAACAAGGTGATATAGAATACTACAGCAAGTACCACAATTGACTTAGGCACTGAACTGCAGCAAATACAACAAATTGCTTCTTGCAAACTGAAACAAAAAGTGATACAGAGCTACCACGAATTGCTTAGCAATTCTCGAATGAAAACCTCGCAGCTTATATACTGTCTACCTATCTATGCTTATAAATACTAATATATGGCCAATACAAATTGATACAAATGCAGAAATTGTCTATATACGGAAAGCAGAGACCAGAAAAGAAGTTGCAGACAATATAATATTATTATTTGAGGTATTTCTTGATGTGGGCATGTGGCACGTCTGTCAGTGGGTTATAGATGTCCCGTTGACTCATAATCACGCCATCTGGTGGTGATATTCTCAGTCAGCGACTGATCTTATCGATAATCTGGAGTCAGGAACCCTGAATATCAAATTCATCGGTATATCTTTAATTCCTAGGGTGTCCTGCTCTCGCAGTACCAACTCATCATACCCTGGTATTCGTTATATATCTCTTTGTGGCTCTACTCTGAAAGTCTGGTACCTGCTATATAGGCAAGGGACACTGTCTATACTTTCATGGAGTCACGATTATGGATCCACAAGTGTCCATGCGCCACTTTTGGAGTTAACCGAGAGGGTACTCATGCGCTCCACTTGTGTGAGTCATCATATGAAGCCAATCAGGTTTGTCTGATTATGCATCGGGTTTAACTGCTTCCACAGCTGTGTCAGACCAGTTCTAGGTCGTTGTATCAGCTGAGGGTTCGGTCATATATGGTATTCAGAAGGTTCCCATTGCCAAGTTCGAATCCCCTTTGGTTGCAGGCCTGTATATGGTAGTTTTAATGGTCCCTTAAGTTATATAACCTTATAGAACATCTACCCAGGTTTGTAGCTTGTTCTATAATGGCACGCTAACTCTTGGACAGCATATTGAAGGTCCTACATGTTTCAGACCATCCCATAGCTCTTAGTCTGAAGAGTAATCATCTTATATACCCATGAACTATGATAGCATTTGAAGCCTATCAGTAGTCTGTTGATATTAGACACTTCATATAACAGTGTACTGCTTTAACTGGCTGCTCGGGGCTCACACCAGTTCTTATATAGCTATGTTATCTTTGTCCTATTTTCAGGATGTGGCAAATTCGGTTTATATTGGGTACTTAGCGTTACTGTCATTACAATGTATGGGTTGATGAAAAATTCTCGATCATTGCTCAATCATAGTCGGAGGCCATCCAGTAGTAGTTCAGAATCTGGGAGTAAGCAAAGGGTATGGTTTGAGGAACCTCCTAAGGGTTCTATAGGACTAATATCCTTGGTTGCTTCTGCTTCTGAAGCTGCAAAAATACAGGTGGAAAACCCAAACATCAAATTTGAGGATGAGGAGACTATGCACATAAAAAGTACAATAGACAGTCACAATACTCAAATTTGGGGTTTACAAGAGAGCATAGCCCAGTATAATTCTCGGCTGGATCAGACCAAGCAAAAGATGGCAAATAGTTTTGTGGAGGTAAAAGCAATGATTATTCAGTCAAGGATATGACCTATGCAACCTTCAGGGCTGTCGCAGAGCTTTGCACAGTCCATGGGTCCTAGGCTGTCAATTCTTTGCCTTGGATGGGTTCAGCACCTCCCACTAGAATGGGAGGGAACTGCTATATGTGCAATGGTCAGGGACATATCTCGACTGAGTGTGACTGGCAGAAAGAATATATAAAATGGGGCTGGATCAAGATCGATCCCAAGTCAGGCTGATGGGTTATGAAGGATGGAACTCCTATGTCTTACCAGAAGGAAGGAGATCCTGACCCTTGGTATTCCAAAATTGAAAGAATTGCTCAAGAAGCCAACTGGGATGGACCTTCTGAAGCTGGTGGTAGTGATCCTTCGTCTGCTATGTATTTAACAGCGGAACCTCCTACCGAGTCCTTCTATCAGGGGAATAGTCTGGAGGCATCGAGTGATGATATCTTCCTTGGAGACGAAGATGCTGATCTCCTAGATAATATCATGCAGATGTTTATTAATGCTAAGCATGAAGCTAAGAAGCAATCTAAGGAGTCAAAAAACTAGAAAGACCAAGGAAGGAGCAGTCAAACTCTGTTCTGAAACACTTAACTGCTCCAGAGGTTGCGGTTTAAAGAATAAAAGACATCCTTTGGGATGAGAAAATACAAAAAGAGAAAAACAGAGATATGTATAAACCCCCACATAGGCATAATGACAGGGTGAGTGTAAAACATAATTCAGGACCTAGTTCTGAACTTGATACCCATACTTCAGAAGAAGTTGTAACATCATTTGAACCCCCTGTAGAAAAGTCCAGAGTTGATAAGAACACGACTCTGGAGGATATGCCGTCTGCAGTTGTGAAACGACCTTTTGATTCGGTACCTCCAGTACCTAGACCACCTATTCCACGGGATGGGGCAATTGCTATCAGTGAAATTGCTGGGGCCATGAGAAATGTGTCTCCCAGTACTGATGCACAAAAGCTGAAGAAGGGACCACACAAACATGGGGTCCAAATGACTTCTGAAGCACCCAAGTCTGATCGAGAGGAAACTTTTGATATGGATGAGGAAATTGCGGATTTGATCATGAGCAGTCCAATGACACTCCCAACAGGGAAGCTTTTGCGGGTCTCTCCAAGTGTCAGAAAATTTGTTATGAGGTGGCTCAGAGGTATGAACAGGCAAAAGCCCCCTCTAAAGAGCTTCTTGGTTGATATGTGGGCCAAGACCACTGAAGTAGTGAATTCGGACGGGGAAGGTGTTGCTTTCTCTGACTCTGTGATGCACGTGGATGACTTGTTGATTAAAGAAAGTGCGTTTCAGGTTCTGAAGGTTGCTACAGATGGTCTACCTGTGGGGTCCATAGTTCACCATGACATAGTCGAGGCCTATAAACAAGATTTGTCTCCTGAAGAACAGAGGAAGATAATGATAGTGGCTAGTCCTGCAGATTCACTAAGATCAGTGTATCTGGTGGTGAATAACTCGGGCCAAGAGGTTGAATCAATTTTGGACAGAGGCTCACAAATTGTAGCAATGGACTTAGCTGTGGCTGTGGCTGTGGGTCTTCATTGGGATCCCAACACAGTTATACACATGCAAAGTGTGAATGGAGCGCTTAAGAAGACAAGAGGATTGGCCAGAAATGTGCCTTTCACTTTTGGGGACTTAACCATTTACCTACAAGTTCATGTATTGGACAGTGCTGTCATGAAGTGTGTACTATTTTACTTTTACCTCCTTACAGTCTCTTTTCCCTTTACTATGATACATCATTCTTGTTTTACCTTTTGACCTTACTGTGGTGAAGTGCTGGTAGTGAACACACAGAGACTGGAGCAGAGGCTCGACAGTCGAAGACTAGTCCCAAGACAAAGACAATCGATATAAGCCTGGTATCCTACAGAGTACAAATACGCACCTAGTCCCAAAACAAAGAGGTCAAGATGGGGGACTAGGTGACGAGTCATCCTATATATACTACTCGGCATGTGACCTATGATGTCGTGACCTGGTGTCATGTGGAAACTGATAGAACGTAGCGGAAACTAACGGAACATAGTAGAATAAAGATAAAAGGTAAGGTCAAAAGGTGAAGCAAGAATGATGTATCGTAGTAAAGGGAAAAGAGACTGTAAGGGGGTAGAAGTAAAATAGTACGCACTTCATGACATTACCCCCCTTCTAAGACCATCGTCCTCGATGGCTATCGCTTTGACTTTTTTGTTTTCTTCTTCTTCATCGGTACATCTGACTCCCCTACTGCATCCGGATGCTCTGCATGGAACTCCTCCACCAGTTCCCAAGCATTTGCCACATTTTCTGCTGGCTCCCAGGAGATATGTCCTTCGTCCCAGCCTTCCCACTTTACCTCATACTGTAACTTCCCTCTGTAAATCCTGCTGTTCAAAATTTTCTCTACATCATACTCTCCTACTGCTCCATCTTCCTCCAACTCTATTGGTCCTGGTTGTGATGGTCGTTCTCCATTTATATCGTTGCCCCACCAGGGAGAAAGTTTGTCGACATGGAAGACTGGATGGATTCGATGTCGTCCCCAAGGAAGTTTCAAGCGATAGTCCAAATCTCCAATGCGCTCCAATACCTCGAATGGCCCCAGCTGTCGATCTGAGAGCTTGCGACTCGGCATCTTAAGCTCAATGTCTTTGGCGTCCAACCATACGTAGTCCCCAACCTTGAACATGTGAGCTTCCTTCTTCCCCTTCTCATATGCCGCCTTCTGTTCTTTCTTCACTGTTTCCAGTGCTGCTTGCGTGTCCTTCCGCAACTCCTTCAACACCTCAATCCGTTCGTCTATGTCCCTCTGTCCTGTACGCTGTCCCACCGGGATGTTGAATAAGGGCTGGTATCCGTATACTGCCTTGAATGGGGAGAGATCGTGTGCAGAGTGAGTTTTGGAGTTGATGACGAACTCTGCCATTGGAAGGTGTTTCGCCCAGTCCATCTGTCTCCTCCCCACATATAGCCGGAGGTATTTCTCCACTTCCTGGTTGGCTCGTTCCGTCTGTCCATTAGCCTGTGGGTGATATCCGGATGTCAAATCGCTCTTGATACCCAACTGCTTCAGAAGTTTCCTCATAACCATTGCTGCAAACTGGGGGCCACGATCTGAAACAAAGCATAAAGGTAGCCCGTGAAGTCTGAAGATCTCTCGATAGTAGAGGTCTGCAACCTCTTCCGCGGTGATGCTGGTCATGCAGGGAATAGCATGAATCTGCTTGCTGAATAAGTCCGTACAGACCAAGATGGCGTCGTACCCATCCGACTTCGGCAACTGCGTGATCAGATCTACTCCTACCTCCTCCCAGATTCCTGTTGGTACATCCAGTGGATGGGTTACCGCCCGTGGATGTCGTTGTAGCTTCTTCCGTGCACAGGTGTCACATCCCTCCACATATTTCTCCGTGAACGACCATATTGTTGGCCACCAGAAGTGAGACGTCACCAAGTCATAAGTCGCGTGGAGTCCTGGGTGCCCTGCCGATGGAGAGTCGTGACACTGTCGAAGAACGTCTCGTCGCAGTTCCTTGTCTGGAGGTACATAAACTCTGCCATGATGATACACCAAACCGTTGTCCTCCTCCCATTCCGGTAATCCGTTTGCCAACCTTTTCAGGCCTTCCTCCTTCAGCTTCCTCAATCCTTCCAGTACTTCAGCTTCTTTCTCTGACATTCAACGGATCCGTCCTTCCAGGGGATTGACCAGGGTAGAGGCTGCTATCTTGTGAAACTGGTCTGGGGAAAGCACAATCTGTTGCCGATTGTCCTCGTGATCCTGAATACGGTGGTGTGACATTCGCGATAGTGCATCAGCCTGAGTGTTGCTTTTCCCTGCACGGTGTACCAGTCGGAAGTTAAATCTGGATAGGTAGAGGGACCAGCGAGCTTGGCGTCGTGTGAGGTCCTGTGCGGTTCGCCAATATTCCAAGTTACTATGGTCAGAGATGATCTCGAACTCATCATGGAGGCCTTCTAAGAAGTAACGCCAGTCCTTCAGAGCCTCTATGATTGCCAGCATCTCCCTATCGTAGATCTGGTAATTCCTTTCTGCCGGTTGCATCGAAGCCGAGCGGTATGCTACTGGGTGCCATGTACCGTCTTCCTGCTGCTGCATAAGAGCCCCCCCTGTAGCATAGCCAGACGCATCCACCTCTATCCGGGTTGGTTTATCTGGATCCCATAAGGCGAGAATGGGTGCAGAGACAAACGCTGTCCGTAGTTCTTCGAATGCTGCCTGTTGCTGTGTTCCCCAGTCAAACTGGATGTCCTTGCGTGTCAAGTCGTTGAGTGGGCGTGCGATTTTTGAGAAATCCCAGATAAAGCGCCTATAGAAGTTGGCGAATCCTAAAAATCCACG
>MU127967.1:34176-62496 GCA_014904975.1 Marasmius fiardii PR-910 | reverse complement strand
CCTAGTCCTCTAGTTAACCTTGTATCCGTTGTGTATTCTACTAAATAGTGCCAAAAACGAAGCATATTCAAGGGTTTTCATTCCGAGGCGCATCAACGACATCATAGGTCACATGCCAGGTAGTATATATAGGACGACTTGTCACCTAGTCCCCCATCTTGACCTCTTTGTCTTGGGACTAGGTGCATATTTGTATGTTGTAGAATACTGGGTAGTATTGATCGTCTTTGTCTTGGGACTAGTTATTGACTGTCGAGCCTCTGCTCCAGTCTCTGTGTGTTCTCTACCGGCACTTCACCACACTGGCCATGATTCATCATGCCATACAACCACTTGATGGTCTACAGTGTGTTTGACTTGATGACCTCTCAGCATCAAAGTTACTTACCCTCATATCTATTCAACCTCAGTATAATATGTACTATTCACTGCCCCTATGGGATAGGATGTATTAGGTGGATTTTAGTTGTGGTGGACTCACTCAGGTGTTCAATGAAGTATTATCAGTTACTGTTATACTATGGTATTGGATTTGTGAATTTAGATTTAAGATCTCTGGTACTGTATTTTAACATTGCTCTTGGTAGGTATAATGTTCAGATTTGCTTGTAAGCTAATCCATAGCACTTGCTCTATTCCTATGTACCTATCCTGCTACCAAGGCCACTATATTTCTCCCTGGACATGTAAGATTCCTTGCACCTGGTCTAAAACCCAAAACTACCACATGTTATGATCTCTGGTACTTCCTATACTCCCTAAAACCTACTATCCTGTCAAACCCTGCCTGGAATCTAGGGGAGGTCACTACCAGCTTTTGTGATTTATACCAACTTCACCTAGGGCCATCACATAGCTATATTCCTGGACTGTGGCTGCCAGTTGACTGCCAGCATTAAGTGTTATAGTATAAGAGGGTTATATCATGATTTTGGTCACCCTACGCACAGTATACCAGTGTAATATTTGTATCAACTGGAAGATTATAGCCTTTCCACTTGCCGCAAGCCACAAGCCATTTCGTGCACCTATACAAATCTGGATTTAGTGCGCTTGCAGCTTTTTGGCTGCCCCAGGTAGAGATAGCTTCCATTTAGTAGGGTACCATAATTATATATGATACTTGCCCAAAGTGATGTCGCTTTTCGGCTTTTCGGTGCCTTAGCGGGAAAAAAGTCTCAAAAGACCCCAAAAACGATGCAATGAACCTTCACCGATAGATAAGATGTACATTTTACGTGCCTGATAACTCAGTGATCCCCGGAAGGGAGCATCGCTGTCAGAGACTACGTCGGAGGAGGCGGCTACCATGACGTGGAGACCTGTTGAACGGAGGAGAGCGTGTCAAACGTTACGCGTGGTACATGTCACAATTATCAACGCGTACGTACTACAGGTGATCTGAGATTCAGAAACGCTGTCAATCTTCACATTCGCCACTGCTCTCCGACATAGAGAGAGCGAGAGGCACGTTGTGCCATCTGAATCCAGAATCGCAGGATTCTGCGGAAGAAGTGTTAAGGGCTCGGAACACGAGGTTGGATTCACCGGTCCGATGTCAGCCTCCGCTCCTAGTTGTGGTCGCCACACTTTCTGTTGCCACCAAAAAGACGCTGACTTGAAGAGAAAAACCGGTGCACAGCTTGTTACAAGACGCCTGGGGAGTGTTATCGCTGCCGAACGTCTGAGGGCCATCGCCACCACTGATACCCTCTTATTTCCCATGTCCTAAGGCCTTTGGAAGCGTACCATTTCAATCAGTGTATTTTAGTTTAGTAAGGAACATCACAAGTCTTGCTCACAGCACACAGATCATTGTATAAGAAATCGGTAATCTCACCAATTTCCTTCCAAGTGATTGTATCGTGAGAAATTCGGCGTGGAGGTGTTTTGGGGTCCTATACATAACGTAAATACTTAAAACGGAAATTCTACTAAATTTCTAAAGGTTTTTTTTTGGACACAGATCTATGTACCGCAGTAGGTCCTTGTTTAGGTCGGCTACAATCATTATTTTCGCCCTTTATTGAACCGTTTCACGGTTTCCAAGGTCTTTAATTGCTTTCTTTGACTCGAATTAAGCAAGCTATCTTCACTATTGGTCAGTTATTATTTTTTTATTTTATTTTTTTTTTATTGTAAAAGTTTCATGTGCCTAGCTTGGATTGCATAACTCGTAACTTAATGATCCCGATATTTTATGTTTCAGCAGTCACGCATCTCTTCAACACACGACTATAAGAACTCCATGACTATCCCCCTTCCGCTTGTATCATCTTTTAATCTCCTCATCCCCGAACCATGTCCCCCGCTGCTATATTCCCAATGCATGGCATTCAAACCAATAATCGACCTTGTACATTGTGTGCTTGTCCAGCCTCCATGTGGTGTAGTCGCTGTCAGAGCGCGTGGTATTGTTGCCCAGAACACCTACAATCAGTACGCGTTGCAGTGTTTTCTCTGTCTGTGTATGAACTAATAATCCTTTGAAGGACTGGCTGAGGCATCGTAAAGAATGTGTGCCACCCACCTACAGTACAAACGCTAGGTATAGCGTCAACATGATTGCCACACCTCCGCCCGCAGAGCCCCAGTATGTCAGCGTTTCTGCGATTCTGTTTGCACCCGAAGAAGGTACGCTTGTTCCGTATTTATATTGCACACACGAACCTTATCTATGTTCCAGAGAGACCACGCGTCACCACCGTTATTTGTCGTCCAGCATCAGGAAGCTCTCATGGTGGAATGTGCCCCATCCCCATCGGACAGTTCTACTTCCCTTACGGCATTACAGAAGGCATTGTCCTAACCCAAAGTCTCAATGGTCAAGCTCTGCAATTCCCATTTCACTTGTGGTACTCTCCGACCGCTCTCCAAAGAAACTCGCCCGTCAACCGCTCAATTTACAACATAACTTCGGGGTCCGCTCCAAAGGCTTGGTGCGGTGGTGTGGTGGTACTCAAGTACAACGACTCTCGCCTTCAAGGCTACGCCAACGCTGGATTCAACGATCTCCCTCCACTTTCCGCGTACTTCCTGGACTATAAATACATTTTTTCTTTGGTGAGTCCATCCGAATGATGCACCGATATGATATTAAGCGCCATAATATTCCAGATAGGCATTCAACCTCGCGATGTTCCTCATTTGTAGATGATATCGTCCTTGGTTGACTGCTTCCTTTGCTGCCACTTGTATTGACAATTATATCCACCTTCATTCCAATCCTTATCCTTTTATCTTTCATTCCATTAGTTCTCTACGACCTCTTTTTATAGGCAAGTGGTTTACGCACCACGACCGTATGAACGTCCCACGGATGTCCTACAAGTTCTTCAAAAAAAAAAAGTAGAAAAAACCATACGTATTTGGTAGAGCTGTACATAGCAGTAAATAGATGTACGTTAGTTGATGTCGTATTTTGCTTCTTACCGAACACCACCTGCATATTCCAGAACGGAGAGCGGGTCACAGGTTGCCTATGTCACTTGACAATGACACAGTCGATCAAAAATAATGGTTTCTGCTCTTACTCTAGAATTGGATCTTGGCAGCAGGGCGCATCATAAGTCCAAAACAAGTTGAACAGTTGGCATATATGAAAAGCTTCTCGTGCCGAAATTAGATTCGGGCAAGGATCGTGCAATTATAGCCAACCCAAAGAGTCTAAAAGCCCGGTTCGGGGCGAACTTCACGCTCTTTTTACTGGGATGGACCAAAAAAGGGTATGATTCGAGCCGGTACTCCGATCCCGGTGTGCGAAGGTGGCCTAGTCAGTGAGCCAAAGTCCGTTCTGTATTCAATTATTCCTTCATGTTAGAATAATTTTGCTGTTATCCTCTGTGGGCACTGCGAATACGAGCTTGTATACATTATGTATGTAGAAGTTTTCATACCTGATCCCGTAAGGGTCTCGCCAAAGGTGTGTATCAAACATTGCCAAAACTGGGAAGTATCCCCCTCCTGTGACAAATTGCCATCAGAGGCAACGGAGACGTCAAACGGTCAAAGCACCGTTTTTCTTTCTCGGAATCTGCTTACAAAAATAAGAAGACTTGATATCTGGCTCAAAATCAGGCAATTTCCAGGGAGAAATCGGGGTCAAAAACCGCAAAAGGAAAAAAAGGTCGGGGCTGTTCCTCATTAAAATCGATATTTTGGTCTTCTTAGCTCTTTTAGCTCACAGCCGTCTCTGTAAAATCAAACAGCACAGCTAACGGGAATGCAACTGTGCAAACGAGCGCTGCCTCGAGTAGCGCCGGGCCTTGTTGAAAATCAATCGATCCGGCCCCGTGGTCTTCCCGCTCACGGGACAATCGGGTGCTGAGTAGCTTTTCCACGCCACTGTGACCTCGCTGGCAGCAATCTTTCGAAGTTCCAGAGTTCCATCTTGTGCAGTATCAATCGGAAAAGAGCCATTTTGTTTCGCAAATATAAACAATATCGTTTTAAACATGTAGTTTGAATGGGGGAATGAGAACATTTAAAGGCGGGGAGAGGGGGAGGGGATACAATTATAATTTACAACAACAACGCAAAGCAATATCGAACGTATATCAGAGCAAATTTACAGAGCATTTACAAAGCAACTATAAAGAACCGATGAAAGCGAGAAAATCAAAGTCAAAAGGTAACTCGGAACTTCAAAGAACAGATTATACTTTCAAAACAGCCGATTTTATACCCAATCTGGTGGGTCGAGATTATTGAAAACAAAATCAAAAGGGGAAAAAAAAAGGGGGGGGGGGGGGGGGGGGGGGGGGGGGGGGGCGGGAGAGAGATTCCATTCATTTTACAATACTATCCCGCGTCGCTGACGTGTATAGTCTCTGGATATGAGCCTGTTCAAGCCTGAGGACTCGCTCTACGAGTATGCAGATCATACTGTGCGCGTGAATGAGAGGCCCGCATCAAGCACACCTATTTTCATCACATTGGGGTGAGTCACTGGCAAAAAAATAAGAACTCAGAATCAAGCTCACCTCAAGGTCTCGTATCAGTGCTTGAGTTTCATGGTGACACTCGACCGTGTCAATGACTCTAGCCCACAAAAACGACATCCACTCGATATATTCACGATGTAGGCTTCCTCCAGTCCGACTGAGATGGCTTCTGGCTGCAATCTCGGACGCACAGGCAGTAATTCTGTTGATGAGCTCGCTCTAAGCGGACATACAATCGGAACTCAAGATAATAAACATACTGTTGAAGTAACATCTTGAATCTATCGTAATCACCCTCCCGAAAGGCATGGACCGCTACACACCTATTGAACAGTGTAGTGGCCTGGTCTACGACCACCATGAGCGATGTAGGCGAGTGACAAGGATAGCGATAGCGAAGAAAGATATATCCGAGGATAATAGTAAGGATGAAGGTAGCACATATCCGGGCGAGAGTGGAGGTGAGACCAAAGAGGTTGAGAAGAGAGATGCCAGCCCCTAGCTTTGGTGCATACTCTTGTGCCATTATATCTCGTGGGTGCACAATCAGTTCTATCAGGTTCTGTCGATGTTAATGGACAGAAGATTGAATTCACAAGTTAAGGGAATAAGGCGATGATCAGTATAGTGAACAGCATGTTAGACACACCTCTCGTCAGATTCCAGCTTGTTGCGGTCCCAAGGGTAGCGTGGGTATCTGAGAGATTGTCCGCGTATAGGATTATGCCAAAATAAATGGATGGATAACTGTTGCCTGTATGAGGAAAGGTGACAAGGGGAGGTGGGGAATAGACCTCAGGCGGCGGTGGTATTTAAAATAAAAAGTCAAGATTCACGTGAGCACATCGTTAGATCTGTTTTAAGTGTCTATAATTGGTGATTTCCTCGAACCTTTTACCCGGCTCTACCAAAAAGGACATATGTGCACGCCACCTTGCAGGTGCGTGGTTCCGAATCATTGGATAATCCCGCCCCCCTTCAAACCCAGTGAAAATATTCCGTCTCCTCGAAAGTCACACCGACTACTTCACCTTTCGACTTCAATATCCTCAGGGCTGGGACTCAAACTTTGCAGCTGGTTTCAAACTCGAAGCCAGCTTGAACGGGACAGGGCAAAATAATTCAAGCCGCCACTTGACCGGTCTTGAGAAGTTCTCATTCTGTTTTAACAGCTTAAAATTGGGAGGCCATCAATCTGTCTTGACTAAAGGGGGGTGAGTAGTGATCCTCCGTGGTACTCGCATGAACGAGATATCGAAGCTGATGTTTGTGACTATACGGTATCATATGTACGTTAGTTGATGTCGTATCTTCTCTCTTATCCTCTTTTGTTTCTTACCACCTACATATCTCAGACCGACCAGAGAGCAACTTATCACAGTTGCCTATGTCACTTGACACCAACAATCAGAAGATCATCTTTCTGCTGTTACTCTGAGATTGGGTCTTGGCAGCGGGGCGCATCAAATGCATGAGTCGTAGAGAAGTTGAATGAAAAGCTTCTCGTGCCGAACTTGGGAGAAACGAAGGAGCTCAGTTTTAACGTAGTAGCACGTGGCTGTACTGTTGTTGCGTTGATGAGCTGCTCGTCTGTGATGCCTTGCCATCGTTGACATCTTCCTCGAACCTCAACACCATCTCCGGAACTGCCGTAATTGAATGCTTTGAATGCTCGTTTCTACGCTATCCTTCAGGTTATTTTACGTTGGGGTGATCTCTGGCAAGATGATGTTGTTTTTCGATGATCAGAACGTCGTTTCTTAGTTTTCAAAAGGAACCGCACGCTCACCTCGTTCTATGCCCGTTATCCGTCTTATCTCACTGTACTTGCAGACTGCCTATAATTTTTCTTTCTGGTGTTTCAATATCTTCGTCTGAGAATGCGCTTGTTGTTTCTGCTCTCGGTTTCGGTAACAGTCAATGTTCACACTCGCTCCCTTCCTCTGTCTCAAACGTTGCTCTCAGAAGTTCCAGGTCATTGGTGTGAGGACGTACTCTCACCTCTCTCCCGTCGCCTTCTTCCTCAGTGAACTTTGGGCTGTAGTTGATTTTGTGCGCTTGCAAAGATGCGCAATACAGATTGTTTACGGAAAGCAGAGGAAGCGTTGAATCTAGTTTGCAAAGAGCAAACGGCGCTCAAGCTCAAGTAGGTCGATGGCAGAAGTGACGAGACGAGCGATGATTTGTGGATGTGGCACTTTCGATGACGGTGAAGGTTGTAAGGGACGAGTAATGCCATGCGAGGCGCTCGGCAGCTCGAAAACGGAGTAGCTGTTTATTGGCTGTGAGTAACAGATAATCGGTTCGTATACGAAACAGATCTGAGCTTGATGCTGTCTGGCTCTGGAATGTCGGTATAAACCAAATCGTCCGGCTGATCCCGAACGCGTGAAGCGATGAGCTCAGTCGGCGACCTCGCTTTGTACACTGGAAGCTGGCATCGTCAAAAGGGTGAAAAAAAATTGAAATTCTGGTCGTTCTCCCGAATTCCTTAAAAAAAACTAATCCTACGGTCCGACTTCCCGATTGCGGGGCATCATGCAGATGTGAAATTTACTGACTGCGGGTCGGAGATCAGCGCTCAGCACAGATCAGGCGGCACTGCCAGCCACTTCTCCAGATCTAGCGAAACGAATAGTAACACTGGGGACGGTTTTGATGTTATCTCTTATTTGTCATCTAAGCTGTCATCCAGAAATATGCAACAGTGTAACGACCATGACGGATGACGTTGCTGAAAACTCCTGCGCTTTATCGTTCTCCCAAAGCCTCTCGATGGCGAGGAGGCGTAAGATTCAGAAGTAAGCAGGGGAATCTTGGGGAAATTGAAGGCAACTGTTCCAACTTCCAGGGCCTTGATTATGGGGAAATATAGGGAGAGCACAAATCAGAACGCCTAAATTGCCCCGCAAAAATATTCTATGCGGTTCTTATGTTTTCATCCCGATTATAGTACTGTGTACAAGTACACCCAGATGAATCTGGCACAGTTCAACGTTGCTCCCCGCTGTTACTGTACGCCGAGCGCCCAGGGACTCTCTCAACCGACCTGCAAGTCCTTGAAGTTCGGAAATATTTCTGCATCGCCCAAAGGCCGCGGTGACATAATAGAATCAGAGAAAAATCTCCAGTCAAGTCCGAAGCGAATTGAATAGGTTAGTTCAACATACCAAGCCGTGGTAAGTATTGAAGTAAATGATTTTAACAGTTGTGAGTGCGAAACCATGCACTGTATAGAATGAATGTAGTCCGTGACCTTCATACGGAATGTACAGGCATGGACGGTCATGAACGGTGTCGCTTGGTCATCATACAGCTTTTTTCACTGCCATATGTGAGGAATACTTTGGAATATCCGCCGGGATGTCGAGACGTTGACCAAGAAACTGAGAATTCTTGTGGCAAAATGCCGCTTAGCAAGACCCAGGCTAACCTTCGGTAGCATTTCTCTTGAAGAGCCGTCCATAATTAATCAACTGACCAGTTTCAAAGACAAATGGAGTAGTTGGTACTCTCGGGCCCTTCACTTTACCAAAAGGGCAAAGGGACGATGAAAAGATCGACACAAGCGTTGTGTCCAAAGCGAGAGATCAAGGAATCCGAAAATCGTGCGCCAGTAGTCGAAGAGAGAACACTTAAAATAGGGAAGTCACCAAGACTTCAGCTTTAGCGCGCGGGATAAATTTTCCTTTAATAAGATCGATGACCACGGAGGGCTATAAGTAGCGATTTTCCAGATTTCCAGAAGATAGCAGAATATTGGGCCCGTCACTTCGACCCCGTGGCGACGTTGATGGATGTTCCTGGTCCTGAATAGAGGAACCCCCAAATGCGGCAAGTAATCCGCATAATTAACCCTCGTTAAGGACATCGAAAGCTAACCAGTGGCTTTGTACAGCTTGAACTTTAGATATTTGATGCAGAAAGAATGGTGCAGCCGCGCGCTCTTCCCGCGAATCGTGCGAAAATACCTTTCTCACCATCAAGCGCTCTTCCCATCTCCTTTGATCGATGGACTTAAAGTGATCTGAGGTTGTTTGAAGGGTCAGACTGCACTGAAGTCGTTCAGGCTCACAGCTCTGATGAGAAGCGGTTAAGATAGCCTATATAAGCATTTGAGTCTGGATACCGAAACATTGGACCCGTTGACGCGGATTGTATAGCTTCGGATAACTCTGTGACGGTGTGGCGTTGGCATGGCCTTTGATTTGGCGATGAAGAAATCCCTCGCCTGACTCCGGCGCCTAGAGTGAATTCCATAGTCGCCAGCCTGGTAGAACTGGCACTACATGACTGGTTATCTAAGACCAGAGGGGATTGAACAATAAGAATCGGAGGTCTGGGGGTTGCCATCAAGCGTCAAGACTCGGACAGGACAGTGTAACGGAGTATTTCGAACAACCCAGCACCAGTAGATGTGCAACGGAAAACTCGCTTGAGGAGTCGCACTGCTCCGGGTGCGGTTTCAAGCTAACCTTCATCAGTACGTCGTAATCGACCACATAACATTATGGACTCGAGTCGCGCAGGGAATACGTCTCTCTTGTTTATTATTGGTTCCACTGTCCCTGAGACTGAAAGATCCAGCGCAGAGATCGGAATGAATCGACGTATCAAAAGATGATGCGAACCTGGGCTGGGGCTTTGTGTTTGGCGGACGATGAGAAAAAACAGTTGTTGACTTTAGACGAGCATTCAAGCATTCAATTACGGCGGTTCCAGAGTAGATGCTGTTTTCAGAGGTAGGTAAAGGAAAACCAGTGACCACAATGGCGGAAGGATGATGGCGGGCATCACAGACGAACAGCTCATCAACGCAACTTGTGAAGTAATACAGTCACGTGTCACGGTAAGTCAGACTAAGGAACTTCTCAATGCAAGCTCGTGGCGAGGAGGTTTTCATATGCCACTTATTCAACCTCTTTTCGACTTATGACTTCTTTTGATACGCCCTGCTGCCAAGATTCAATTCCAGAGTAACAGCAGACACGATGATCTTTTGATTGTTACATATTGTCAAGTGACATAGGCAACCTGTGATTTGCTCTCCGTTCTGAGATATGTAAGTAAAATACGACATCAACTAACGTACATATGCACCAGCTGTACCAAGTACGTATGATTTTAGTCTACTTTTACTTTTTATACTTTTGAAGGACTTTTGTAGGACATGCGTAGGACATTCATTGTCGGGGCGCGTAAACTGCTTATACAAAGAGGATAAGGGTGTAGGGGTTTAATAAAATAAGTGAGATAAATAGGGGGTATAAGGATTAGAATGGAGGTGGATATAATTGTCAATACAAGGAGCAGCATAACGCGGAAAGTGCAGGGAGATCGTTGGATCCAGCGTCGGCGTAGCCTTGACGGCGAGAGCCATTGTACTTCAGCACTACCACACCGCCGCACCAAGCGGACCCCGAAGTTATGTTGTAAATTGAGCGGTTGACGGGCGAGTTTTTTTTGGAGAGCGGTCAGGGAGTACCACAAGTGAAGTGGGAATTGCAGGACTTCACCATTAAAACCTTAGGAAAATGTCTTCCGTAATGCCGTCAGGAAATGGAGCTGTACGATGGGTATGGGGCACATTCCACCATGAGAACTTCTCAATGCTGGACGATAATTAACAGTGATGATGCATGGTCTTCCTGGAGCGTAGATAAGATCTGTATATGCAATAGAAGTGGATGATATCACAGCTGGTGGTGAATGCTATTTGAGGTCAAAATAGTGGTCTGGAAATATGATGCCCAATAAAAAAAAAAACACAAACTCTGCTGGAAAATATATCACAAACCAGCAAGATATTTGGGCAATTTATTACTTCTAAAAACAGTAAATATTTGGCTGTAGAACACACTACATATATTCAAAAATCCAGATATCCATAGAGTCCAAAAGGGCAAAATATTTGGAAACATTCAGGAAATACTCCAGCATTCTAAACATGGTAAATGTTTGGACAGCTAAGTATCCATTTTGAATATTTCTGATCCTGGTTCAAAATATCCTAAATTTCTGTTGCTATAAGTGTTACCTGCTGTGGTTGCACTCAAACAGGCCTTACTGAAATAGGTGAAATCTTAACAGGGATTAGAAATATTCAAAATAAATGCCCCTCTGAACACCTAGGATGCTAGAGTATTTCCTGGATGCTTCCAAATATTTTACCCTTTTGGACTCTATGGATATCTGGATTTTTGAATATATGTAGTGTGTTTTACAGCCAAATATTTACTGTTTTTAGAAGCAATAAATTTCCCAAATATCTTGTTGGTTTGTGATATATTTTCCAACAGAATTTGAGTTGTTTTTTGTATTGGGAAAAGTATGGCACATTTCCAAGCCGCTATCTTGACCTCAAATAGCATTCACCACGAGCTGTGACTGCGGCTCTGTGGACGGAGGCGCTTGGTGCCCTAATTCGGTAGGACTGACCGATCTCCAGGGGTTCAGAGAGAGCTTGGAGTCCACCGAAGCCTGGGAACTTCGAGGCCGACGTCTATTCAGTATCTGACATTACTGGATGTAAGCTTGGTTTTGTGAGTAGCTTCGTTCTTCCCGGAACGCTATCCCTGAGTCTGCCGGACAGCACATGGCCACAGAGGAACGTGTAAAAGATTTCCTATACAAAGGAAAATTTGTCTTCGAGTCTGATGTGTGGAATAGCAGGACCAATCGTGAACATGGAGGGTAGTTCGTTAAAGAGTGAGTCGGCCGGCAACTTAAGGTCTAGCGACGCCGATTTCCATTTTAATTATTCTTGATGAAAGCTCCTATGACGAAAAGACAATCGACTGAATTGAAATATCCTGGCGAGGGAGACTGGTGGTAATCGTCGGCTGTCAGACGCTCTACCTTCCGTAGTCATAAAAGGTCATGAAGCACGTATGTATTTTGTAAAGCACACAATGTATCAAACTGAGAACCGGTAAGGGTTTTGATGAACACAAGATGTACAGACTTACATATTGTTAGAGCACCTCCGTGAAAAATAATGAGATCTATCATGGCGCTGGTGTGGCCTTTGATTTGGCGATGAAGAAATTCCTCGCCTGACCCTGGGACCTAGAGCAAATTCGATGGATCGTTTAGTGCGCATCAAAAGACAGTCGCCAGCCTAGTAGAATTAATACATGACCAGTAATCTAAGAGACCAGTGAATAATAGTCGCAAGACTCGGAAGTCTGGGATTGCCGTCAAGTGCCAAGACTCGAACAGTGTACAATCCAGCGCCGGTGACTCGCTCGAGGTGCCGCATTGCTCCGGGTGCTATTTCAAGCTAGCCTTCATCTGCTTCAAAAATGTGATAAACTAACTGTATGAATTCGAATATTTTATTCGAATAAGATTCATCTCCACGCCCGAAGCCTTATGCATCAAGAAGGCACCGCGCATGCCTTCCCGCTCCCACGAGTTCCACCCGAACTCCAGAGCGTCCTCATATACCTGATGAATACGCTTTTGGTATATTCGTAGAAGGTGTAAGATTGATCCTGATTTTCTTTTCATCAGTTCGTAAACAGAAATGACCCAGGAACATGAGAGAAAAACGGCGCGATGAACACTGAGAAAAGGTACAAACGAAGCATGAAAATGCGAGAAACCGGGACAAGTAGCGGTATTTGCTCTTTCCCCGGACGCTCTGAATCCGCCGGAATTGCCAAATTACCATTAACTCTTACTGTTGACAGTTTAATCGCTAGTAAGACCCCAGCGAAAAAGCGCTTACGGACGATCATTACGGTGAACTGACCGTGAAGGCCCGCAGCTGGAGGCTGAGAAGCAGTTTAGTATTATTACACTGAAATGGGATGATTGTTGTTAAACTGTCAGAAGTTACAGCATCGCCAAATCTTTTTGAGCCATTTCAAATTTGTTCATCAATAAAGTTCTTTCATTTTCGTGAGAAAAATTGTCAAAATGTCCCTGATTGTAGGTGTAGTAACGCTGAGGCCATTCAAAATGATCTGACCAAATTCCCGTCTAGGGTACTTCTTTTTCATGTATGACTGGGGATTGTGATGGTCGTGCTGAAAGAGGTACCCTCACTTATTATCACACAACTTCCATCAGTGGCCCCGACATTAGTGGCGGTCAGGTTTGTGATATTTTACGTTCCTGAAATTGTTACGGCTGAAACGAAGCTGATTTCTTTTACTGCTCAGACCACAAAGGACTGGTGTCTACATATATAGTGATTGTGGTCAGTTTTTGGTGACTGGCAGCAAGCGGTTCAATTCGGAGATGCGGACGCTAAATTGTGGTGAGCGTCAGACGGACTTTCCGAGAGATGGTGACGAAATGATCCCATTAGACTGTCAACTCCTGGAAATTGACCACCCTGGCATCTTTAGCTCCAGGACAATATGTGAGTCAACCCATCACCAGAACAGTGTCATCAGGCGTGGATGTGCAGGCTGACTGTATAGTTGGGCAGCCGTGTCAGACATTATTATCTCTCAGTCGTCATAAATGTCAGAACTTTCTCTCGAGTCGGCATCAGGTATTATATTATCAGAGAACCTACATCAACATAAGCAATTCTCCTTCTGGAAGGGGTCATACTCATTACATCTACATGGATAACTTGGAACAAAGACGGAGTGTGGGTCACTACAGGAGGGACTTGTCGTCATAAAAGTCTATGTTGACAATGGGATTGGAGAGTAGTGACTCGTCGAAAATACTCCGTAGTGTTCTAGAATGCCCGAGTGCATTTGAAATTACAGGTAGTAGTTGATTATACACTGTTGTAAACTGTAGAAAACGACCCTTCCAAGAGTAAAAAATAACAAGGTAATGGGCGTAAAAGCGCAAAAGAAGAAAAACCACCTTTACCAAATCACATCAGGAGACACCTTCCCTTTTCCTCAGTTGTCTTGGAAACCGGTTCCTGCTTCCCAAGTATCTTATCCTCATCCTCTTCACATGCTACTTCAGGCTCTCGTTCGAGGATTCTTTTATCAAGTACCTCACCCTCGCTATCGCCATTTACACAGACCTTGTGAACCTTCTCGGTGCCTCTCCTAGGCGAATTCCTTATCCGCCTTTTCCGTACTGCTGGTACTAGACCAGTTTCCTTCAAGCTCTTAGCTGGAGTGACATCCAGACGTGGCCGTTTTCGGATGATAGGTATGAGCTGCGCTGTTTCGGCATTGAGAGCATCCACCTCTGACACACGTTTTCGTCTCACTCTGCTCGAAGAGGAGGGCGAACGATCAGATTCAGGTGTTTCAGGTGCTGCTGCTATAGGTTCACTCGCAGATGATGATGGAGAAGATTCCATACTTCCATTTACGGGCGGAAGAATAGCCGGTGGGAGTGGGATATGAAAAGATGGATATGATGGATGAGATATAGATGATACGCCGGTGCTAGACGCTGGAGCTGGGGGTTGAGAAGTGGAGGTCACCGTGACGGACTCGGATTCGGCTCGTGCTTGATCATGTAGAACTGGGACTGGCGTTGTCGCGCTACCGGGTGGCACTGGCGAGGAAACATTCGGCTGATCTATTGGACGCGCGTTGATGTTACCTTCACGTACAAACTTTTTGTCAGGCGCTGACAAGGGTTCTAAAGCACATTTAAAACTTACCAAAAGCGTGTTTCGCGTATTCTCGGTATACGCTGATCAACTCTCGAGTATCTTGGGGTCCTATAGATGACGGAATATCACCTACACCAGAGTTTGACGACCGTAGGGCAGGAGGTAGTGCCGTTGCACTAGAAGATATCCGGAAAGATTAACAATGCCTTCATCAGCTCTTTAGTACAAACTAACCTTTTGACCCCGAATGTCCCGTCGGGACGTGGACCACTCGCAACAATGGTTATCACGTCTCCTGTCATTGACGTCAAAGTATCTGCAAAGGTTTGTAGAAAGTTTTCAGGAGTTTGATCGAATATTCTACGGTAGGAGTATTGAATGGACGTTTACTTGAGAAGGAGTCGAACTATTCTTACCTGGCGGATCCCTGATCATTGGTACTCCCACTACTACCACTCAGATCAAGCTGATTGCTCCGAGCCTCCGTCTGGGCAATCCACCCTTCTGGAGCCCACAGCTCGACATTTTCCATCAGAGTATCTGCCCGATTCGTGCCCAGTTGAACTTCCTCACTCACTGCCCGGTCTGCCTCGAGTATTGTTCCTGCGTTACCTTCCTCCATTGTTTCGTCAAACATTCTGACGTTATGCTTGGTACCAGGTCTCTTGTACTTCCACTTTTGGCGAGCCCACTGAATCTGTTTCTGGAATGTAAACAGTTTGTAAGCCCTAACTCTCACCTTTCATGAATAACCCAGGAAACACAAGAAGGAACACTCACTTTACGCAACTCCTTCCTAAACACCTCTCTACGCTTCTTCTCGGCCTCTCTCTCCGTTCCTTCCGAGAAAGTTTCAATGCCAAGCGGAGAATAGTCCTTCCCATCTTCCGGTACCGCGTAGAACGAGAGATTAAAACCGTACTTGTCCGTGTATCTCTTCTCGACAATATCGAGATACGCTCGTGGATCTTCGTCAAAGACCTCGCGAGCGGATTGCATAAGTTCCACTTTCTCCTTTGATAGATTCGGTTGACGAGTTCGCCTTTTACCTGAGCCCTTCGACAGAAGTGGACACGTGCTTTCCCTGCTGTCAGTCTGCAGCTGAGTATTCTGCTTCTGCTTCATTTTGCTACCCGTTCTAGATCTGATATCGAGCGAAAGTGACGGTGAAATCGAAGGAGTGCGAGTCGAGGTTTTGTCGTCGTTCTTTCCGTCGTGGCGAGATCTAGTCGCTTGTAAAGACGATGATTTCCGTCACAACGATCCAGAGAATGACGTGTTTAGTGATGAGGAACCCAAGATCTCAGTCTGTGCGGAGAGAAAGATCATGGAACTGGATGGAGAGCGTAAGAACGCGTTGATTTCTCGAGGTCGGAGGGGGTGTCAAAGAGAATGTCGCGAACTGAAAGTGATGGTCGGACCTCGAAAAATTGCAAGTCAGCTGCGCTGATGATCAAAGCCACGTGTTGGAATGGTGATTGAAACTTTGTCTTCCTGGAGTTAATTTCTGACACCATACATAGTCGTATACTCAAAGTTATACAGAAAACTGCAATTGGGGTTGTAGGTACGGGAACAATATACAAGCTCTGGTCATTCCTACATTGACACATTTTAACTGACATTGATGGAGATTCAAAGTGGGCGATACTCAGTCGAGACGAGGGACGGGGATAGTCCGTATATAAGGTCTACAAGAAAGGAACTATGTCAAAAGAATGGAAGATAGCACTTGAGATAGGCTGGATTCATCGAATCAGGGTAGGATGAGATTGACCTGGGTGATGGGTAAGATCTGGCAGGTGAGATGCACAAGAGTGAGTTCAGGTCACACCGGGCAGAATGAGTTAGTAATTACATGGTTGGATATTAGGAAGCACATCCTCTTTTTTTCGCAAGAAAAACTACCGTAAATACGTAGGGTACCATGCTCACATGATGAACACCATACTATACGGACTTGAGACGGAAGCCACATATGAGGTCCTGGTCGGGTCTGGACCCGTAGAGTTTTTTCCCGCTCTTGGGTGGAAACCTGCCTGGGGTAGTCCAGATGTAGCAGGTTGAACTGATTGGGAGCTTTCATGTTTGACTCCAAGTGATGATGAAGAAACGAGGGGAAAAGAGACGTCGGTGGGCGATGGTTGAGACGAGGATGATGGTAGTCTCGTTGGCTCAGAAGTGGAAGCTGTAAATTGAACTCGTGTTCCATTATCCGTCGGCACTATTGCTTCAACCGGTAACCTTGGTGTGGAAACAGCCGCTTGAGCGTTTGACGATTGGCTGGTGTCGATTTTTCCTTCTGCGTAATTTGTTGTGTAAGCCACTTACAAGAAGTTGAACGACGGGTGTATGAGCTCACCGTAGACAAACCTTGTGTATTCTCGATATACACGGTCCATCATATTATCAGGTCCGATGAATGCGGAGATGTCACCCCGGATTGGAATTGATGCAGATGACTAGAGATTTGGCGGTATCGCCGTTACACTTGAGAAATATGTATAAAGTCAGGAACGAACGAGCTTCATTGGGGGTCTATAACTCACCTGTTTACCCCAATTGTTCCGTCGGGGCATGGACCACTTCCTATGATGGTTATGGTGTCATCTGTCATTGATGCCAGACTACTCGCGAAGGGCCATGAGAGGCTTTGAAAAGGGTTAGGTCCTCTGCAACCGAAATCCGGGTCAAAGTGCATGCCTAGCTGCAAATAACGAACTTTCTCACCCCACATAACCTTGACTCTCGGGAACCTCCAGATTGCTATGCCCATTGAGCTTCTCTCTCTCAGCCTCCATCTGTTGATTCTGTTCTTCTAAGCCTCTCTTCAAAGTTTCCAGTGCTTCTGTTGTCCAGTTCTTTCCACCCGCAACCTTATCTGGAACCAATTTGGGTGTATACACCTCACACTTTCCGGACGATTTTTTCTGATCTCGTGTGATACTGTTTGATAGCTCCCTCTCCACTTATGACGCGCCCAAGCAGTCTGTTTCAGAAGCCCAAGGGACATACCTGTAAGCAAACCGTTGCCCTCCAACGACATGATGTAATGAAACTCACCGAACGGAGCTCTCTCCTAAACGCTTTCCTGCGATCCTCCTCAGCTTCCCTTTCCGGTCCAGCTGGAAACGTATCAATACTCTGTGGGCTGTAATCTTTGTCTTTTTCTGGTATCGCGTAAAACGGGAGCTCAAACCCAAACTTGTCAACATATTCTTGCTCGACGATATCATAGTACTCCTTGTGGTTCCGCGCATAGATGTGACCGTGAGCTTCCATCATCTCGATTTTGCTCTTCGAGAGAAGTGAAGGACGACCGACTCCCCTCCTTCTCGCTGGCGGATTCGAGATGGTCCTCGTCTCGTGCATTGTAGGATTCGAATTCACCGACATCTGTGAAAAGATGGACGACAGACCGTAAACGAACCCACATGAAGCAGTTCCAAGTCCAAACGGGACTTACAGGTGACAAATTGTTGGCATGCAAATGTGTGCTGTGTGAAAAAATAAAACTTCGAAAGAAATGTCAGCATGGGAAAAAGAAGCCAGATTTGCCGTTTTCTCGCAAATTGGCAACGGCCCGCAGTTAGATCGGATAGGTAATGCCGGCTCGGTTTTTCCACCACAAGGAGTATACACAACGGGGACAGAAAGCAAGATCAGAGCTTGGATATGACAGTTACATGAAGCAAAAATAGATGAGAAAACACAGGATCACTGTGATTTCAGAATACGAGCGGATTCTAGACTAACTGACAGATCAGGAGAGAAAAGCCACTTTTGAACCAATCTAAACAACTTCGTCTAGCAAATCTTAGTCGATCAGGATCATCTTCTGTGCACAGATATAGTTCTAGTACTCACCAGGGCGTAACTCGTTACGGTAAACGCGCAAGTTTGAGCCCGGAGCTTGAGGACGACTCGCCCTGCGAACCTCGAGCTCATATTCTGCACGGGAATGAGAGATTCGCATTACGCACAACTATCAAAATCATTGATGAGTTCAAACCGACAAAGAAAAACTTATCAAGTGGCCCTCGACTCACCTCCAAGTCCCGTGTAAGTAATTCAACCTGGCGGTGACATTCCACCGTATCTCTCAGCCTCTCCCATAGGAACAGACCCCATTTGAGGTATTCACGGTAAGCGTTGTCCTCAGGATCTGGATAAACTCTAGCCGCAATTTGTGCAGCTCGAGCAGTAGCCCTGTTGACGAATCGTTAGGGAACAGGCAAGGTGCGATCGAAACCGAGGACGTGAATGTACCGTTGGAGTGACATCGTGAACCTTCCGTATTCTTCTTCGTTGAAAGCTCTCATAGCTAAACACTTATCGAACAACGACGTGGCTTGGCCTACGGCCTGC
Organism: Marasmius fiardii PR-910; assembly: GCA_014904975.1. Lineage (NCBI taxonomy): Eukaryota > Fungi > Basidiomycota > Agaricomycetes > Agaricales > Marasmiaceae > Marasmius > Marasmius fiardii. The sequence goes on along the minus strand of MU127967.1, from coordinate 43,635 downwards.
ATGAGTAGCGCCGGTGAACGGCAAGGATAGCAAAAGCGAATGAAAATGAACACGAGGACAAGAGTGAGTATTAAGATAGCCAATATTTGTGCCGAGGCGGTGGTGAGTCCGAAGAAGTTGAGGAGACTGAGGCCTGCGCCCAGTTTTGGTGCATAATCTTGTGCCATCTGCCGTTTCTATCGTCGATGTTGACAATTAAGAGAGTGATTCGACCCTAATGACCTAGTACCGTCAATTTAACGTCGAGAGGCGGTTTAATGTGGGAACATACCTCTCGGCAAGGTCCAAGAACTCAAAATATGGCTGGTGACGTTACAAGGAGTGTTCGAAGGAGCCTGAGAGTGATCTTTTGTTGAAATGAGAGGGAAGTGAAGCAAATTGGGAAGAGGGATGGAAGATTCAACGCTAAGATGGAGGCTTATATATGGCTGAACGTTGAAATTTGAAAGACAGATTATCTCACGCTCCTTTTGAGGAACTTTAAAAACCGAGCCCAGAATAACATAACCGCTAAGACTTTGATAGGAGGAATAAGTCCAACCTTCCCTTTAAGGAGCTCTAAGTCCGATTCCGGCACCAAGCATATACAGCTATTGTCCCTTCAGTGACAGGTTGGAACGCCACAGAGGTACTGAGAAAATCCGACGTTCCATTTGAGGATCTCTAGAACCGAGCCCCGCACGGGGAAGTATAGCCACCAATGCTGTAGGCAAACCTACCTTCCTTTTCGAGAACCCTAAAACCGAGCTCGGCACAACGAATATATAACCACTACCACTTTGATAGCAATCAGAAACTCGACTTTCCTTTGCAAGAATATTAAGACCGAGCTCGGAACAACGAATATAGAACCACTGGTGCTAACAATCAAAAATCCTACTTTCCAGGAACCCTCAAACCGAGCCCCGCATGAAGAACATATAGCCACCAGCGCCTCAGTGACAAGATTGAGGCCACAGCTATGTCTGATGGGTTCAGACTGGAATCCGAGGTGATTTCCAAGTGGTTTATACTCTCATCGTTGACCTGGGTTCTTTCCCGCCCAGTCATGACCTATATATATGGCTCGTATGCCATCGATAAGATTCTTCATCGAGGGTGACACGAGGTACTGACAAAAGCCTCTGTTCCAGCAGCTCTAAAACCGAGCCCGGCATGTGTGTAGTAGCCCAACGTTGCAGACAACCCTACCTTCCTTTCCAGTAACCAAGAAGCGAGCCCGGAAAGACGGAATATATAGCCGATAATGCCTCAATAAGGATAGGGATACCGATACCGACTTTCCCTTCCGGGCCCTGAAACACAAGCTCATGGAGAATCTACAGGTTACTTTTTGCTCCAAAATCCCCCCGTTCCTGTTCCCACGTTAGAGCAACGTTCACTTTCTGCAAGATGTCAAACGTCACAGGCAACTATGAGGCTTACTACTCTTGGCGGGCCCCTTTGATTTAGTCTCTTTTGCGATACGAAATCTAAAGAAAGTCTAAGCCTAAGACGGTGGGTGGAGGTATCACGATGGGGTTTTATGATTAGGCGAGTTCATCCGATTTCATGGTACTTCATCCTCTAGCCTGGAAATTATGATTCCAGGAGTTGTCAAGAGGCACTGGGTTGGTCAGATTATCGCATCATCGCAGCGCTGCGATAGTAAAAGCAACAAATTCAGGGGAGCGCAGCTCTGGTTTTTATCTGATCCCATCTTCAGTCTTTTGAGTGTTTCATGAGTCCACCCGGGATGTAATCAGCCAAAATAAAAACCTCGGCTGGCACAAATTCTGAAGGTGCTTTGGATCCACAAGTGATGTGAGATGATCTAAATAGAAAAGCTGATCCCGCGATTGAGATTGTTGTTGGTCGAGGTAAGAGGGGAACACGCAAAACTGTAATCCGAAGTGCCCAAAATCAGGGCTCGTTTGATGGCATTTGCCAGGATGAGTTGATCATCGGCACTGAGTACTGAGTACGTTGGACAAGGGGCGAAGTTAATCCTAATGATTATCAGCGCATCGAACAAGTCATTTTTCTCCTCAGTACCGAAATGATGGATATGCGCTAAATACGAGGACCCTGAAAAATAGTACGGGATGTCGTTTTTTTTGAGTTTGGAAAAGGATCGGCACCAAATTGCCAATTCTAGCGGCGTCGTTTGGACGCCAGTTTCCAACTCTCCCTCCAAGAACAGCAGAAAGTCAATACATAAAACTCTTAGGCAACAAATCTCATTAATGTCTTTATTAACAACGTTCTCTGCTCACTTCCAATGCCATCGATTGTGGCTAATAAACCCCTGAGACTTGACTTTCACTTTGAAGCCTGGTTAGGCTGACAACCAACCTAGCTACAATTAATGGCAGCCAAAAACAAGTTGGAATCAGTAGTATTAGGTTGAGAGAGATCAGCCTGTTTCATGCTGGTGAAAATGGGGGCTTTTTAAACAAAACCATAGAATGATTTCTAAGCTGAGATAAATAATTATAGATTGATACCCTTCCTTTATATGCTGGTAGTGCTTGAGAGCAGCTGAAGTCTATTCCTAAATGCCCAATTACCTGTACCCCAAAATACTGTGTCTCCTATGTAAGCCCTTGCAGGTGCTACCTTTATGTACTTATATGGTTTTTTCCCCCCTCTTATCTGGCATGTGTATCATGAGGGTGATCTGTGTGTTCTCAAAGTCATGTTTTCACTGCCACAACATTGAAAGTCTGCTAAACCACCTTTAGCTTGGGGTAACTGAGGCTTCTTCTTAGACTTGCATTAAATTACTTTGATTGAACCTTCTCATTGCAATGAGAAATACTTTAAACAAAGTTCATGCATTTACTGAACATTGTCTTAAGTATTTCACAGATACCATTCTTCTAACATGGCTTACAGCAATAGTATGACTGATCCTTCAGCCACCTATAACCTCTAATCTCCCGCTTAGGTTTCTACATACTATCATTGAGCAACATCCTCAATGCTATAGGATCCATCAATGATCTCATTCAACAAACCAACATTGGACTCCATACTCTTATTGAATCTGTGAAACGACCAGCATTGGAGAAAATTCTTTCTGGAATTCTTTCGATTTTTATAGGCTGTGGCGCCGGTTTGGACAAAAGTAGGACCACAGACTTGGCCATTTGAAAATTTGGACAAAGGTTGGCTGGCAAGTTTCAAGAAATGTGTGGTGCCCAAAACGGGCCATTTTCAGAACGACATTTCCACAGGTTATCCAGGGTCCTTAAAGTTCAAATACGTGCACAGGTTCAAGCTGTCAGTGTATAAACAATCAACACTCTCATCCAGAAGTAACCTTTAATTAGATTGAAGAAAGCTAATCGGGAAGAATCTATGTGCAGTACTGCAGTATTCCAAAGAGTAGTGATAAGGCAAGTGGAAGGATGATACATGAAATAGGTGCAAAGCAAGACCAGAGCATAGTAGGTATAACAATTACAAGGATAGCAGAAACGGTAAAAAAAAGAACAAATGATCATTGAGGTGTTGAAGAAAGTGAATCACCAGACAGACCAAGAGTCCAGGGGAAAAAGCATTTTGAGCCGGCTGAGGCCCAAATCACTAGGTTATGCCTTTATACGACTTCTTCTGCAATATCCTGGTGGATCAGAATCACATTTACACACAAAGAGGTCAATGGGCTATTCACCAGCTCTGAATCTGTCGCGCCGTATACCCTCAGAGTTTGAACCATTCAAAGCTTGAGGAAGGTTCATTCTTCGAGTCTCTAATTCATATTCCGCCCGAGAATGAGAGGACCGCAATAAGCATACCTATTATCATCACCGTCGGTAAATCATTAGTCAAAGTGACAAGAAGCAACAGACCGCTCACTTCCAAGTCCCGTATAAGTGCTTGAACCTGGCGATGACATTCCACTGTGTTTTTCAGTCTCTCACACAAGAACGACGCCCATTCCAGGTATTCACGATGGATATTTCGTCCGGTCGAGTCGGGATGGACTCTAGCCGCAATTTGCGAAGCACGAGCGGTCACTCTATTAGTAAGCTCGTGAGGAAAGAGACGGGCACGACTGAAACTGAATATAATAGCATACCGGTGAAGTAATATTGTGAACCTTCCATACTCTTCTTCATTGAAGGCTCGCACAGCTAAACACTTGTCGAACAGTATGGTAGCTTGGTCTACTACCTTCATGAGAGACGTAGCTGAACGACAAGGATAGCGAAAGTGAACGAGGAGGGATCCGAGGACAAGCATGAGAATGAAGGCAGCGAATACTCGCCCCGAGGTGGAATTGAGGCCGAAAAGGTTGAGGAGGCTAAGGCCTGCCCCGAGCTTTGGTGCGTAATCTGGCGCCATCGGTTGACTGGGGACGTGAGAAAATAGCAGTGGAAGTCTACCTCTTATAACGGCGATTGCAAGAATGGGAAGGGATGAAGAGGCAGTGCAAATGCCAAAGAGCGACCCAGGGAGGGATTGTCTGCAACGTGGGGACTACCAAACAAGGAAGGAGGATGATGTACATTAAGACTTGGATGATGGTAGAAAAGGCATAGGCAGTGCAAATGCCAAAGAGCGACCCAGGGAGGGATTATCTGTAACGTGGGGACTACCAATCGGGGAAGGAGGGTGATGTGCATTAAGACTCGGATGATGGTAGAAGAGGCATAGGCAGTGCAAATGCCAAAGAGCGACCCAGGGATTGTCTGCAACGTGGGGACTACCAAACGAGGAAAGAAGGTGATGACGGAAATAGGTCTCGAATGACGACAGGGAACGCGTGGGCAGTGCAAACGCCACAGAACCAATTGAGTCCACAAGGAGAGAGTGTCGGTGCGTTAAAGTTGTTTGAAGATGAATGTACAGAACAACAGAGCAGAATTGACTCTAGATGATGGCAAACTCTTGAGTTCGCGGAAACAGGCGAAAACTCCGCGCCGGTCAAGTGTCAGTGATCCCATCCCGGTATATACCAATCAGCACCAATGCTCACCGCTCACCTCCGCAGAACTTTGAACATCTCCAGTCGACACCTCAAACAACGGAACACAGGTACAAATCCTTCGGAGTGGATCAAGAATTTGATGAGGCGCCGTGGCGACCAGCATTGCTGCACGAGCTTAAATTCCCTCCCCGTTACAAATGTTCATGCATCATGAATGACAGCGACTCGATTTCACCCGAACTGTAAATGATCAAATCTACGGCTCTCCTCGGTCATGGTGGCACTGGGTCTTCCGATTGTGGCGTGCGAAACTTCGAATTGGTGAGTCGGCTCCCTCTGCTCAAAGATTGAGTGGGAACCTTTCAATCGATTATCGATTACTACTAATTCCCATCACAGCAAAATCACAACAATCAAACCGCCACCCGTCGCGGAGTATGATGCATAATGCACTGCCAGAAACTTGACTAGCTTGACTAATCCCTTCATCGAGGTACGAAAAGCCCTCATACGTGTATACTGTCCCGGTGAGCGCGGCTTGGGCTTTGGCACCCCACGAACCCTAATCTACTAGTATGTAACACCATTTGATTGCTAACTCAAGGCCTCACCGGCACGAAACTTCGTCACTCCCGATAATCGCTTGACCAGACTCTCACCCATCTGCCACTGAGGATTAAGGTGTTATACTCGCCAATGTTGCCGACCCGGTTTTGGAGTGCTGTTTTTTGCCCATTCGGAGAACGGGTGTTTTTCTTAACAGGACGGTGCAGTTTTTTCGACCTTATCTCATGAGAAGCACCAGAAACGAGCTTGAATCCCATAGGTCTTAACATTACTTGGCTCGAGTATGTATCATTAAAGACCTTCTATTTCTCGCCAGTACTACACAGTACTGACGTCCGAGTTGCGCCGCTCATCGAGAGCCCATCAGCGCGGCGGTCAGATGACAACCCGCCTGGTATTTCTTCGCCCAGATTTCCTCCTCTCATCTCAATGGCGAGAAGCCAGAACCCAATTTTACCGTCATCCCACCAGTGTCAGGTATCCAAGCTCTTCCCCGACATTGGAGAAGATGTTTACAGAACATCTCTGTAGCACCACCAAAGGTCTTGTTTCCAAATCACTGCAAGGAGCTGTCTACTAAACCCGGATCAGTCTATATCCACGAATCCGACACGCGAAATCCTGAAAAAGAAACACAAAGGCAGCGTGTTAGTCATCTCAGGAAGAAGAGCGGGCTACAAACCAGTACGTGTTCGCTTCTCCTAGTGCAAAAGCTATCGGGTTGGCTTTGTGTTGGATTTACTTCCCATCATCCATCTGGGGAGGAGGAAAGAGTTGTTTTGGTCTGTGAAGAACTTGAGAAATGTGGGCGTTGGGTTAGATACGTCATGTTCCTGGCGGTAGTCGACGGGTGGAGAGGAAGACCTCGTTCCCATCTCCTTGTCTAATTTCAAGTTGGATGACTTTCCCTCCCTCTTTTCCTTACTTCACAATCATCCGGTGCTGGTCGAAGCGCGAAGCCTCGAGAAGGTATTAATAAGACTCCCGATTTTCGGAGTCCACGGTTACCATTCTGCGACGGTATCCTCGTGGCAGCCAGAGGCAAAGTCGTCAATCGAGACCGTGGGCCAAAAGTACTCTTCATTCCTTTGTTACACAAACTCAGGGCCGCTCCGAAGGTTTCCACATCCACGTTTGTCTTCAACTTGAGACCTCGAGCCTATGTGTGTGTGAAATAACACACCAAGGTATCCTAATTGCTGTCGCATTATGATTCACATTCGAGACGGGCAGTTTGCAATCCAATTCCCATCCTCTGAACTCGAACTTCCATCCTTCCATCTTTATTCAGTGTTGGGTAGAGCGTGATGTAATGGAAATGGACATGAACTTATAAAAGCTGGGATGGAAATGACGGACGACTCGGGCGAAGGAAACCCCGATGATTACTTATCCGGGCACACGGACTGGACAACGCGATTACCTTCTCCCACGCCCACAGCTGGTCTCCCGCGTACAGGTTCATGGGTGCATTTATTCAATTTTGTACATATGTACATGATACACAACTCTTATCAAGAGGAACATTTGATTACATCTGATAGCAGAATATATGCTGGGAGGCACAGTCTGAATGGAAAAGGGAAAAAGCAAGGAAGGCGAGCGGAAGGAATATACATGGAATGTACAAACAAAACTTGTAGACACGATGAGACAGCTGAAAAAGAACAAAACATTATTAATATTCCTCCAAGGACCGTATAAGCGTTTGGACCTGGTGATGACATTCCACCGTGTCTCTCAGCCTCTCCCATAAGAACCCATCCTGCGTAGTTACGGTAATTGTTATGCCCGGTCGATTCAAGAAGGGTTCTAGCCGCGTGAAGCACGAACAGTAACTCTTTCAATGAGCTCGTCAGGAAACAGACAACATAGGATAGAAACCAAGGACTTGAATGCACCGCTGAAGTAACATCGTGAACCTTCCGTATTCGTCTTCGTTGAAAGCTCTCATAGCTAAACACTCATCAAACAACGACGTGGCTTGGCCTACGACTTGCATGAGTGAAGCAGAGGAGCGGCAAGGATAGCGAAGGCGAATAAAGACAAATCCGAGGACAAGAGTGAGTATTACGACAGCCAATATTCGTGCTGAGGTGGTGGTGAGTCTGTAAGGTGGGGCTCACCGATACGCCTTACTCGCGCAGACACAAGTAAACTTGACCAGGGATTATATTAGTCCACGAGGTAAGTACTATGTCCAGAGGGTAGGCGATGGTGAAGGTAAGAGTGTAACGGGGACGTCTCTAGACGTTCCTAGTTTCTATTACACGTTTCATGTTGACAGTAATTCACACGGACTTTAGTATATAAAGCTGTTATTCTCTCATTATATCTTTATCTTTTACTCTTACCATCGCCACCTAATACTCTCTGTAGTACTTACTTACCTGCGGTCCAATATCAAACCCTGGTCAAGCTTAGTACTCGTGCAAGTCTGGCATACGGTGAGATCCCCATTACAAAGAGTAAAGATGCCCGTTAGGAGTACAGAACGTACTCCTTAAATACTATGCTATCGTGAGAATATAAATAAGTGTAAATATTCCCGTTACAGAGTCCGAAGAAGTTGAGAAGACTGAGGCCTGCGTCCAACTTTGGTGCATAGTCTTGCGCCATGTACCACTTCTATCATCGATGTTGACAACTAAGAGAGTGGTTCGATCCTGAAGACTCAGTACCATCAATTTAACGTTGAGAGGCGGTTTGATGTGAAAACATACCTCTTGACAAGGTCCAAAGCCAAGAATTGAAGATATGGTCGGTGGCATACAAGGACTGTGGGGAGCTGAAAAGTGACCTTGCGTTCAAATGAGAAGGGAGTGAATGAAAGTGGGAGGTGGGATGGGGGAATCAGCACTAAGATGGAGGATTATTTATGGTGGAAGAACATTGAAGGGCAAAAAAGATTGGATCACCTCCTTTTACATCGGTGAACCTAGAAAAATGGGCACGACACCAAGAACGAGATCGAAAGCCATACGATGTATGTCGAAAATCTGACTTCCTTTCTGGGAACTCTAAACATGAGCCTGGCACGACGAATGTATGCGCCCAACGCTGTAGACAATCCTATTTTTGTTTCCAGATTCCTGAAACCCATTCTGGAAAGGCGACAATCTTGCCACTAGCGTGTTGATTATAATGCATAGCCCAGCCTTCAACCCTCGAACCGAGCCCGACGTCCGGGACATATGGCTACTGGCGCTTTAGTGACATGATAAAGTCCGGCATGAAGAAATAGATGGCCACAGCACTTCAGTGACAAGATTGAATGCCACATGGAGGGGGGCACTGAGAAAGCCGCCTGCCTTTCCTGGAACTCTAAAACCGATCCCTGTCACAAAGTGTGTACTATTTTCTTTATTCTCCTATGGTCTCTTTTCCTTTCACTACGACACATGACATTATTCCTGTTTCATCTCTTGGTTCTACCTTCATTCCACTGCATTCCATTACTTTCCGCTATGTTCTATCAGTTTCCGCATGACCAGTGATGCGCGCCAGAATGAAAACCCTTGAATATGCTTCCTTTTTGGCACTATTTAGTAGAATACACGACGGATACTAGGTTAACTAGAGGACTAGGGTGAGCCCGAACTACTAGTCAAAGCCTCGACGTCCCTATTAGAGAAGTTGACGGAAAACCAGCCGACGATGAGAGATATTGTAGGAACTCTGAAACCTGTAGGAGCCTATGATTGTAACTCCAAGATTCTCCAAACCTTCGATGATTGATTAGTGGAGATCTCTCGCTCTAATACACCCGACGGCAATCCAGGGATTTATTATTTACTTTAATCTTCTATTCATGATCAATGGAGCATCGACAAGAGAGGGCCTAAGGCGGGCGTCAACCATGACCGATGATAATATTCCTAATCTTCGAGATTAAGATAACCATGCAACGGCCGATCGATCCGTTGGAGAAATTACGATCGAAATGCCTGAACTCGGAACTACGGAACTTGAAT
>MU127967.1:0-20972 GCA_014904975.1 Marasmius fiardii PR-910 | reverse complement strand
GTGCAGTAGAGGATCTTGACCTAATGTGGTGAAGCGCCAGTGGTGAACACACAGAGACTGGAGCAGAGGCTCGACAGTCGAAGACTAGTCCCAATGACAAAGATGATCAATACAGCCCAATATCCTACAGAGTACAAATATGCACCTAGTCCCAATGACAAAGAGGTCAAGATGGGGGGACTAGGTGACAAGTCATCCTATATATACTACCTGGCATGTGACCTATGATGTCGTGACCTGGTATCATGCAGAACTGGTAGAACGTCACAGAAAGTAACGGAAAGCAGTGGAATAAAGATAGAATCAAGAGATGAAACAGGGATGATGTTGTGTATTGTACTGAAAGGAAAAGAGATCATATGAAGATAGATGAAAATAGTACACACTTCGTGACACTCACTGCAAATTTTCGTCTCAAGATTGGCTAGTAATAACTCTTGAGAACATCATTGAGGCAAAGGAGAACTCAAGATACTCACTCTTCCCCCTTTCATCTGATTTATCCTCACTGAATTGTAGCAACACAGCAGTAAGCTTAGAGAAGTTACATCCATCAATAATGGAACATGATGAATATGAGTTGAGGTAGCACCAGGTCTTCTAACTCAATAAGCCTCGGAGATTTGGCACCTGGCATTTCCCATTCACAGGAACCAATTTCACTCAGCAAAGAGGCTATTCAGATATGTTTATTTGGATATGCTTCAGGATTTGTTGAACAACAAGTACACAACAGATCAAGAAAGACGTTGGCCCGGAACTGAGCTCCTGGACCACCAGCTCTACATTATCTGAGGCCACAACCAACCTTTCTTACTCAAGAATACTATTTGCAAATTTAAATGAATGAATTGAAATGAGAATTGTTCTTTTCAAGTGCATTTCTGCAACCCCATGAGCTGCTTAGCTGTTCCCTGAATAAAGCCAAGGTTCTTCAGCCGAGCACAGCTCTGTTCCTTTCTTGGTCTCTGGCATCTGGCAGCGGCACTCTAGCATTCCAATTTTTTTTTGGCAATCATTTCTAAATCTCAAGAACAGATAAAGCACTTTCCAACAACACAGCAGGGGTAATTTCAATTGCACTGTGTCAGTCAAAATAGGTGTCTTTCTACCTGGTTCATTGCTTTCAAATAACAGTCCCATAAATTCTCCTTCCATTTAACATCAAACTGCAGGGGGTATCTAAGCGTTGTCACCAGATAATAGCGCCGACATAGCCAAGTTGCCGAGGAATGTCACTGGATAGTCATACCGCCATATCAATTGATTGTGACATTCCCATCACAATCTAAACTGATAACCGTCTTTTCAATCCAATATCATCCCATAAATCTGCAAATAGTTGTCCCTTTTTAATGGTGTGTAACCACCAGCATTCAATTTCTTCTTTTTCACCACTGTAGATCTTAACCGACTATGACGGGCTCCAACTGAGACACATAACCCAACATCTCACCTTGTGACTGGGGCTCATATCAAAAGCCTTCACCCTGTGATTGAGACTCATACCCAAAAGTCTCACTCTTGCATCCCCAACACATATCCAAAAGTTGTACAAACCCTATATCAAAGTCTTCGTCGACCAAGGACCCATTCCACCTTTGCTTTTTGGTTATTATCTTCTGATAATAATCAAAGATCAAAGTGGAATCACTCTGAGCCATAAGTGTAGACCAGTCTGAGTCCAACAACCTGCTGAGTGAACTGATTGGTTCATCTTTACCCATTATAAACTGACAGTTCAGTCTTAGCAGCCATTACATATTTGTTCCCTTGACTCAAAATATTTGACTGCAATGCAGCTTCATTGGGGGTAAATCATGGAGAAGAGATGAGGGATAATCAATAATCAGTGAATGATTTTTACTCTTGTCACCTTGCATACTCCATGTGTTTGTTCTTTTATCTTTGCTTTCATGCCTGCCAGGATTTGATACAATTGAAAAAGGTTACTGATTATTCTAACTGTCCATTTTCCGTCCCATTCCATCTGTTGCTGAATACTGTGAGATGAATTGCACCTCATATGTAGGTCAGAAGTTCAGAGTAATACTAAAGGCAATTCTTGAGCTTTTTAACTCTTGTCAGCCTTGCATGTTACCAAGTTTTTTTTTTTTTTTTTGCAGGTAGCTGTTTGTGGGGTATATTATCATGGAAGATTGTTATCAGGTATTCTAGATGTCTGTTGGTTCAGGTCAATCCTATCATTGATGGCTGAGGTTACTGTCCTCTTATTCAATCTTTCAGTTACATAATATATCCACCTATACAGTCCATAAGAAAAATCATTAAAAAAGTCTGTTCACAGCCTTTTGAGAGGAAGTTTCTCAGGCTAAGAGAACAGTCAAGACATACTGACTTCTCTTTACTTCTCTTCACTTGTGAGCTGCTCATGCAAATGTAAGGAAAACTAATGTTGGAACAATACTATCAACACTATTTCCAGTTGATTTAGTACAAAGAACTAAAGCTCAAAAGAATTACCATGATTGAGACAAAAATACTCCATAGTGCTTACATTGTCACCAAATAGAAACAAACTTCTATCAGTTGTGAGTTGCTCATGCACATGTAAGAGAAGATATTGTGAGAATAATGCTCCCAACCCCATTCCCAGTTGCTGGAGTACAGAAAGCTTAAGCTTGAAAGAATTTACATGGCCAACATAAAGGGTACTCAAGATATCACCTTTAAACACCCACTGAAAAGCTTCCTCAAGGATTGTACAGAGTTTAAGCTAGTCATGTCTGTGTGTAGGCATTGTTTTAATGATCAGTTTGGCTATAAGTAACTCAGTTTCTTCAACCCTGGAAATTACAGTCTTCCTTCAGTATTTAATTTCTTGCAACTTACAGCTTGTATATTTCTCCCTTCCAAGTACTTATTCTCTAGCTTTACTTACCAGAATGTCTCCCCCGCCCCAGTATTAGAAGGAAGCAGATGGTGAAATGAGTTGCAGTTGAATTTGTTCCTGCAGCTGCTCTGCTGCAGGCTTGCTTTCACTTTATTATATTATCCAACATTTTCCTTTCATGGATAATGTTTTTTCTTTATGGCTAAGACAGAATGCTACAACTTGGCCTCGCTGACCTCCTACTTAGGGATACTGTTCACACTGCCACCTCGTATTCTCTCTCGCCCGGGAACAATCGCTTTGTTCACTCTCCGGACCGTGTCCATTGCAGTAGAGACCTACGGCCTACGCAACAACCAGCATCGCTGCGTCGATGCAGAATTTTCATGACTTGTACGACTACTTCACTCGGGATCCCGTAAGGGACACTTAGAAGCGCATGTTCACCTCTGGCATCTCTCTTTGTGTGTTCAATGCCATCGTTGGGGCCCTTTCACAGCTCAATAGTCAGCCTTGTTTTCTATGAGTTTCCAATTAAGTTTGGATTGAGAACTCATTTGGCTTTCCCACCACCGATCATAGATTTCTGGCTTGATTGCACATGTAATGCTCATAACAATAAATCTCAGCTTATCAACCCTGTCGATGTGTGCCCAGACTCAGTGGTGTTGCATTATCTGGGGCTCCAAAGAAAATTACTTCCATTGCCTCTATTTTGAACGGCCCGTCCCATCTTTTTCGGTCGAACAGAGTTTTCCCTCTAATGTTTGCTCTGATATTTAGATATGCATCGGCTCGGGGTGTATCATCCCACATAGACCATTGAAATGAGCAACATGGTCAGGAATTTCAGCCTTACGGGACAGAGAGAAATAATGGATAACCCTACCTTGATTGCTATCGCCGTCTTTCGGCTAGGACTGGCATTTTGACAGGCAACTTAGACTTGTTGGGACCATCCTTCGCTCAGCCCAGGTAGACGAATTAGCCACAGAGCAAGGCTCATGGGAAACTCGTCCATTCAAAGTGTGGAGCAATATCAATCGTGGTCAGTGTGTTATGCCTTTTGAAATTGTATAAATTTGTCTACGCTACATTAATTCTCAATTATACCTGACGTTCCAGCATCGACCCGGAATTGTGGCACCCAGCCACCCTCTACTTTATATCATCTTTCGATTCTGTAAACCCTGTCATCTCGATGGCGGCGAGTGCGAAAGATTGTATATAATTGACCTTAACTCGAACTGCGAATTAGGGTATTGCTCCAACACGAGTCGATGTACGAGACGCGCACGGACAATCCGTCGATAGCATCATTTTCACATTACAGTTTACCGACGTTTGGGAGAATTAGTTGCTCCAAAACTGGGGTTCACCTTCCTTTGATAGCGTCTGCTGGGGCACGGAAGGAGACCAGCGCCTCAAGCTCTGGCTGAGAAAATCATCATGATTAGTGGTTTGGTACTCTGCTCTCATGCATCACATCTGGGCTGTGTTTGATGCAATTTATTTCCTTGCACAGTAGGATTGAAGTCTCCTTATAATCAATCCCTCGCACTTGAGTGACTCAGGCCAGCGGCAGTCTGACACTCATCCTAGATTAGTCCCTTTCAGAACAAAAATCACTGGATTGTGTAGCATCAGTTGTTGCTATCACTGTACACACACATTGTTACTATAAAAACAAAAGGTATCCAGGAGGGCAAAGCGGGAGACAAGATACACGACCGTGAAGCTTGGTATAAGGTAGGAATGAAGTCCCCCCCAAAACCCCCATATAGAGTTAGGTAAAGAGAAAAGAATTGATACCAAAACCGCATCAATATGTAGGCTCAAAGGGTAATGGAGGCTGGCCATTAGATAAACCCTGCAATACCCCTGATCTGTCTGGGAGCCACTTGAAACTCACGGAAGGTTCGGACCCTTGACTTCAATTTGTCAAATTTCGTGACCTGAACACGAGCCTGATGGGAAGCGCAATTAAGGACCGGGGGGGAGGGCAAGGAATCAGGATACAGCTGTGAGAGTGATCTTTATAGCATCTCCCGCTTATTTATGTTTGTCATTCCCACTCGCCTTCTATCTGTACTGCATTTAAAATGCACTGAGTTGACTAATAGCTTAGAATGTCCATGGCCAACTCAAATGCAACATGCCTGACTGTTGGAATTTACGTAGTATGAGCGACTCCTAGAGTGCTCACTAATTTCTTATTCATCTCTTACTCATTCACTTACTAAGTAATTACTCAGACATGAACATTAGAACTTATTAGAATATTCTAAAAGTACTTACAGTAGAATATAAAAACTGTTGGTAGCTAGCTGGTAATACATAGTCTTCACTCAGTTATTTGGTTGTCCTCAATCCTCACTTACTAACCCCGCACAGTGCTCTGGGTTAACTCCAGTATTGGTAGAAGAGGCTTTTTCTGATGGACCCTTGCCCTTGAACTTATATGCTCTTCATGAATACAGGCTCACTCTAGCTCTACTGGTCAGTCTCCAATCCAAGTCTCTTCTCAGCGGAAATTTGATATCATAGATTGCTGATTGATACACAAACTTCTCACTTATGTAACTTTCAAGATAAGTGCAGAATGAGCACACCACACCCTGAACTATGCTAATCCTATACTACATTCCTCCTATTATGTATCAGTCCTACTTGGTCCAGGTAGTCAGTTTTCTAGATAAATCAGATGGACAGATCCAGGAAGTTCCACATGCATCAAAACACCTCCCTCGAGCTTCTGGTTTTGTCTTTGCTCCATCAACTCATGGGACTGGTCGGGGAACTCCTTGATGTGATTCTGAAGGAGCTTCCTTGAGTTTGAGGGAGGCCAATCTGTGAAGTTGAAGTGAATAACAATGGTGTCTCCTTGCTGGAGAGCTGTTGCAACCGCAACACGAGCATTATTCACGTCAATACTGGCTGTTGTCCGGAAGAAAATCTCATCAATGTGAGATGGGCGGTAACTCCTACCTGAAGAACAAAAATTGATTAGGTTTTTGATATGCTACCGTAGAACGTGAACCGTACCATCCTTCGGAGTCGGGAACAATTTGCATTCAGCACTATGTCTGAGCTTCCAATCCTCTTTCTGACATTGGTAGCATTGACTCCATTTTCTGGCACTTTCTGTTTCGGTGTTCGGACAAAGGCCGTTAGTTTATGTGATCCCCCTTGGAGGAATAAGAAATCTCACATGAGTATTAGAGCGATATGATCCTGAAATGTAACGGTCAGTGTTATGCATCTGATCCTTCATCAACCGAGCTGTTCGTTCGATTTGATACACAGGTACCATAGCTGGGCTAAGGCGTAGCCTTGGGTCATCTTCCAATGTCCCTGAAACCGTGGCCTTTTTGATACTTCTAAAAACCCGGTGGACGACGGAACGAAAATGCAGGAAAGGTCGGAGTTTCATAGCCAACTTTGTAAAGGCTTGAGTGGGTGTTGCCATCATATATTTATCATCCTCCTGTGAATATCGAGGCGGGAGATTGATCATGTGGACAAGAAGATCTCTGTCCAAGGCCCCGTTTACCCATGAAAGTCCGTGTGTTCCGAGGGTCCCCAAAAGGTGGGAAATAACGACGACATTTCCTACAAGTGCTTGCAAGATGAGAGGAGAAACAAGAACTGGGGAAGCCTGGATAGAAGACAAAAACCGAGTGGATGTGGCTAACGCTTGACTGAGCAGCGTGATAAAGCCGCGCCTCAAGAGAGGCGCAACCATTTTCGATGTGGAGTCTGCCGCTCCGTGGCTCAATGATGCAATCATAATGTTGAGGAACAAGAGAGTTTCGTGTGTAAAAAGCGGATCGAATGACCCTGAACAGAGTCGGTCGTTTAAACAGCGTACTGCCAACTCTGCACCATCGTAAGGGGCATCGCTCACGACGAACAGATTCTCCAGCGTGGCCCAGCTCTGTTTGTTCCCCACTGACACACAGCCTGCAGGCTAGCGACCAGACTCTCAACGCAAAAGCTGGGTGATTTCGGGCCACTAGGTGAACACAGTATTCCAACGCCAGTGGAACGAAAGATGAGTCGTTGGTTTGTGCTGATCTATGAGCTTCTTCTACGCCAAAGCGCCATTGAGCAACACAGAAAATTGTTCCGATAACCCAGATAGTCCTTTCTTTGATTTGATAGGCGAATGAACTATACGGGAGTAAATCGTCGTCAGGGGAGGCGAGAACAACGACCCGAATGAAAAGGGACATCCAGGCACAAATCCTGGGCCATATGTTCTTTACCAACCGCACCAAGCCTGATGCTGGACCCTCTTCTCCTGGAACCACATAACATCCGATAGCTGAGAGCGCATCCAGTGCAAGCTGATATATTTCTGGCTCCAAACGAGTGCAAGTCTAGGGGTAAAAGACACAGGAGAACATACGATGGGGTTGTCTCTCGGATATCCTGTCATGATGGAAGGGAGTAAAGAAGATTTCGACTGACCAAAAAAGCAACTGGTCCACACCCTACGTTCCGAAACGGCCTTTTCTCATAAGGTTGTGACAGGCGAAGGCAAGCAAGGACCCCAGACATTACCCCAAGAGGGTAGGTACGGGGCGAAAATTTATGTCACCGCTACTGAGGGGGGGAAATTTCGCGACTTTTGTCCGGATTGGTATGTGGCCTAGAAAAGTCAAAACTTGTACGGGAATGTCAGGTTGTCCGCGCTTGTGTGATGTATACATGAGGGGATCTCATTGTTTGTTATTCCGGAACTGCTACGTGTTCTATCCTTACCATCGACGGTTTGCAATTCGGGGTCTTACCCCCGTCGGCGCTGGCCGCTGGCGTTTGACAGTTTTGTAGCTACCCGCGGACATTCGAAGATGACCTTCCCCTCAGATTTGAGCTGCCAATGCTTCTCCCTGACACTGATTTGATTTATTAATGTATATAATTCAACGTGCAATACAAGTACAGATATTGCAACATTTCAGGTTACTTTTCTAAGCTTTGGTTTACTATGCAGAACGTCGCCCTGGAGAATACTTCCACCGCAACGGCCAGTGGAAGTTCCAAACATGATAACTGTGACTTGTACGAGTAATTTGATTTGGGACTGTAAGAGAGCAAGTAGCTAACTATGATACCGCGTAATGTTCATTTTATTTCGGCACAATTTGAATGCCAAGTGCATTCAGACGGGCAAGTACCGAATATATAGATGCTGAAAGGGCCCAAGCGACCCCTCTCCTCAGTTTTCGTAGTACCCGGTTGGCCCTTCGAAAGTATCTCAATTCTTCACACGAGTCTCAGGCGCCCTTTTGGGTGTCCCCTTGGACCCTTCCTTGGATGGTCCTCGTTTGCTTTTTCTGTAACGCCAACACCGGGAAACACGCTGCCCTCTCCACATTTCCCATACTGGCTAGACTAATATCCAACCGTTGCTCGTTTCCCGAGTTTTTGGGACGATCCACGCTGCGTCCTCCCTGAGAAAATCATCCTCTGACCTACATCTCTTCCTCTCCTTGGTACCAAGTCTGGTCGAAGGGGCATTGAATAGTCGGGTTCGTGCGTTACTGCCGTAGTCGGAAATGATAATACTAGAGAAGGGGTTTAGTTGAGGCACGTTAGACGCTGGGTTTGTAAATCGGGAAGTGGAAACGACTCTCGACTATTGGGGATCGGCGCTGGCAATTCTGCTATATCAAGCAGTACAAAGCTTGCTGGAGGACTTAATTTAGAGGCAGGAGATCGATAAAGTCCTTTACTCGCCCGTAAATTATCGAGCAAGCAACTTAAGTCACCGAAAACATACTTTACATACTCTTCAAACACGCGGGTTAAGCATGTTGTGAGGTCCGGTGACAAGGGAAGAAATACCTTCCTTTGAATTTAGAACTGAGGTATGTATTATTCTCTCCCATCTATCGGACTCGAACTTCCATCGTTCCATTTTTACTTCAAGGCTTCAGTGGAGGGTGAGATGTAATCGAGATAAACATGAAGCATAAAAGCTCTGGAGGAAAATCCACCAGCCTTTTCAAGAACCGAGACGAAGAAATCGTCATTTTGGCAGTTGCAAAAATGCTCTAATAGTAGCATTCAGCGTATAAACGGCTAGCTAAGATGTTCAGACTCACCAATCTTGTTATTTCGTATCTTCTTCCCTTTTTCCTCTATATTTTCTCAGCAATTGTAGCCTTTCTGTCCTTGCTTCCCTCTCCTTTCTGTGTGTTTTAAGCCCTCTCTCTCCTGCATTCTTTAGCCTTAGAAAGTTCCTCTCAAGACTGTTGGTGTTTCTACTAAGTAAACAGAGTATTATTCAATATTCTAAGACTTAATCCCCCTTTGTCTCTGTGTTCTGTAGTATTCTAATAGTACCTATCTAGCATACTTTGTTCTCAGTTCTCTTAGCAATTCCATTTTGCATCTCAACTCCCCCTTATTATTATGTCAGTTGTCTAGCTCACTGAATCAGTCTTAAAATCTTATTGTGCTAAGTGCATCAGTTCTAGAGATAGTTAGCCTGTTTTACCATCATTGTTATTGTCATTGGTCTTTGTGTTCATGTTACTTCAAAACCCCCATTGCTTGTAGTTGGCCCAACTTCAAGAAGATTGGATTTCACTTGAACTTAGCTGTTTGAGTTACACGAAGATCATATCACACAGATACCAGATTTATCAGATCCTATCCAATTTCTGCTAAGAAGGTGTAAACTTTGACAAGCTGGAACCACCCTTGCAAACAAAAACAGATGATTTTGAGAAGTTTGATTTTGGGTTGTTGGGATAGATCATCGCCCTTCCAACTTCAAGACCATCCTTATTGTTGAAATTCTGCATTACTGTTACCTTTCCAGCTCAGTACTTCATGCTCACCTTCTCAAAGTTATTGATCCTTGCACACATCAAACAGAACTTCTCTCAATGGTGGGCAGCTTACAACCAGCCCACTGCTATTGATCTCCCCTCACTTTTCTTGTATTCAACACAGGCAATCTAATGCTGGTTTCTTCTATGATTACAACAATCAGGTACATGCCAACCCTCATATATGTGCTCGTAATGACTGAGTTTAAGTTTGTTTCTCAGGTACCCTTGACATCATAATCTGATTTCTGGGAAGTATAAAGGTGAGATCTTTTCTATTCATTGATCTTGATAATGGTACTAACCTAACTCCCACCGATTGTGTTCATTGGTGGGCACTCAGATCAGGAAAATGACATAACAGTTGTCAGCTTTTCCTGGCCTTTTCCGGCTTTTCTACTGGCACGCAAGCTGTTGTAGCCATATTAATATACCTTGGGACCTTAGTAGTGATAACATGATAAAATGTATACTTAGGTCAGCTTGTCACAATTTTGAGTGGGAAAAAAGCCGGAAAAAGCCGGACAAGCGGATTATGTTATTTTATTGATTGGCAGACAGTGAAGGGGCATCTGTTTATTCAATTGTATTCATGTAGCTGTTCATGTTCTGTAAGATATTGTAGTATAAAATCAAAGAGTATCTGCCTGTTACATGATCACGTTGTGGATTATGATTTTTGATATTTTGTGTCCCGAAAAAACTCCCTGGATTGTGATGAGGCCATAAAATTTGAGATGATATGCACAGTGCATGACATCATGTCTCTCCCAAGGACAAAACCTGCTGCTTCCCACACAACTTGTTATAATCCTCTACAAATGGTCATAACTTTTACAACGCACTTGAACCAGGTATCAGTAAAATAACATAAGCCGCTTGTCTGGCTTTTTCCGGCTTTTTTCCCACTCAAAATTGTGACAAGCTGACCTAAGTATACATTTTATTATGTTATCACTACTAAGGTCCCAAGGTAGCATATTAATATGGCTACAACAGCTTGCATGCCAGTAGAAAAGCTAGAAAAGGCCAGCAAAAGCCGACAATCGTTATGTCATTTTCCTGATGTGGCGTTGCACCATTGCCAGGAATTTGCTGATGCTGTGAAGGAACGCCCGTGAGGGATTCTAAATAGAAAAAGATGAACGCCACCAAAAGATGAACGCTACATGAGAGAAATAAGATAAAGATTGGATCACCTCATTAACTTCGCGGAACCCTGAACCTGAGCACGACACCAAGAATACATAGCCGGTGCCTCGGTGACAAGATTGAGCGCCACACGAGGCAAATAGATAGAAAAAGATGAATGCCACATTAGAGAACCGATAGAGAAAGATGGAAAGATTGAGCGCCACATGAGGCAAATATGTAGAAAAAAAAGATGAACGCCACATGAGAGAGTCAATAGAGAAAGATGGACGTTACATGGTTCTCTCATGTGGCGTTGATCCTTTTCCTACTTTTTGCCTCGTGTGGCGCTCAATCTTGTCACCGCAAGCAGTGGTTATGTATTCTTGGTGCCGTGCTCGGCTTTGGGGTTCCGCGAAGTAAAATGAGGTGATCCAATCTTGTTTGGCCTTCAATGTCCCTCCACCATAAATAAGCCTCCATCTTAGCGTTGATACCCCATCCCTTTTCCCAATTTGCTTCACTTCCCTCTCATCTCAACGCAAGATTACCTTGCAGCTCCCCACAATTCTTGGCTTGTTAAGGGGTATGTTTTCAAATTCCATCGTCTCTTGACGGTTGAATTGACGTACCAGCTCCTTGGGGTCAAATCACCCTCTTAATCGACGATATAAACAGTACATGGCAACAGATTATGCACCAAAGCTCGGCGCAGGCCTCAGTCTTCTTAACTTCTTCGGACTCACCACCGCCTCGGCACGAGGATTGGCACTCACAATACTCTCTCTTGTCCTCGGATTCATCTTCATTCGCCTTCACTATCCTTGTCGCTCACCTGCTTCACTCATGGAGGTCATAGACCAGGCAACGACGTTGTTCGATAAGTGCTTAGTTGTAAGAGCTTTCAACGAAGAAGAATATGGAAGGTTCACGAAGATACTCCAACGGTACATTCACACTCTCGGTTTCGATCGCGCGTTGTCTGTTTGATAATGAGTCCATCAACAGGGTTACTGTTCGAGCTTCACAATTTGCGGCTAGAACCCCTCCTGAATCGACCGAGCATAACATTTACTGTGAATACACGGGATGGGTTCCGTTCTTATGGGAGAGGCTGAAAGATACGGTGGAGTGTCACCGCCAGGTCCAAGCACTCATATGGTCCTTGGAGGTGAGTTCAGCCTGTATCAATTTGGACTATGTCTTTCTCACGTTCAACCTAGGTATGCTTACTGCGATCATCCCATTCCCGGGCAGAATATGAACTACGGACTCGAAGGGCCGATCTTTCTCAAGGTTCGGGTGCCCAAAATCCGGAGGTTATACGCGTCTTTCATGACGGGATCGGCCTTGGTAAATAATGTGTTACTCTCTGCGTGTAAAGGCCATTTTGATTCACCAGGATATGACAGAAGTCGTGTAGCGCTCACGTCAGTTGCTCGGAGCCTTTTTTGCTTTTTTTCCGCATCTCGTAGTCTGTTCGGTGATTCGGGTTCCCTCAAGTATTGATAATGTTTCGTTCTTCCTAAACTGTCTCTTGCTATCGTGTAGGCTCTGATCGTGTTTTCTGCTTTTTTTTGTATATTCCTTTCGCTCGCCTTCCTTATTTTTTTCTCTTTCCCGAATCAGACCGTGCCTTCCCAACATATATTCTGTTATCAAATGTCCCTCTTGATGGATGGGAGTTGTGGATCATGTATATACGTACAAAATTGTACAAAGCACTCATGGTGCGCGAGAGACCGGCTGTGGCGCGGGAGAGGCTAATCGGCGTTATTCTGGTCATGCACCACGAATCATCGGGGTTTTTCCGTTGATACCTTGACTCACCTCCTTGAAGGGCTGCCCTCCCGCGATAGGGAATCCTCTAAATAAAGCATAAGCCGATCGTCATCTTGACGATTGCAAATATGCTCTAATATCATTGTCAAAGCACAGACGCAAGATGGATTCGGCGCTTTCCGGGTCAAGGAGCGCCGCTTAGGCATTTTGAACCCTAACCCAATCCTCGTTCATCCCCAAAACATCATGATCAACGCGTTCATCAATACTATTACTAGGCCGCCAACTCCTCCATCGTGAGCTAGTAATACCTCTGCCGATCACTGTTGTTGGTGAGATATTATTCAGAGATGATTCCATTTGGCAATTATAATCGGTGCTCATCATGGTTTTTCGACCTCAATCTCGAGTTGCTCGCCTATTGAAGCTCGTTTACCTCCTCTTTGTCTCTTCTCATCGCTCAATTTTTTCAATAAAGGCATAACACGGACTTTTTGAAATGCAAAGCTGAGTGGCAGATGATAAACCATTCCCACTTCAGACCTACCTCACGCCAGAGGCCAGCTTAACAGTCCATTATGATGGTATTGAAGGCTGTGTTTCTCCCTTGACAAAGAACAAATTCTTATTTCATTTCAGATTCATAACAGTGGTAGGAGCTACCTGGGCCCATGTGGGTCCATGCAAGAGCAACATCAGACCTGTGGGTCAATCTGAGAGGGGCTGACAGTATAGGTGATGGCATTTGGGGTTGGGGTTGCTGCTGCTGCTGCTGGCTGAAGGTAGACAGCTTGTCATCTGTTGGACATGGTTCTGATGAAAATTATGGGTGGAATAACATTCAGGTGAGTGGAAAGAAACTGATGCAGGCACAGAAAGAATGGAGCTTCTCCACAATAGCCCCTGCTTTAGTAGGGATGGCACAATCATATTAGACTTATCCCAGATATTGCAGGCTTCAGGAAGTGTATTATGATCTGGACCAGTTGGAGGGATATACTACCACAATTCACTGTCACTGCTGTCATTATTGGCATCACTTTCTCATATTCCACTCCTTCTTGTACTCCTTAACAGGACTTTGAAAACACTGAGAATTACTTGATTACAATGGATGGCATGAGCATGCATGTCTCTGGATTCTCCCTGCACTCGAGTCCAAGTCTCTCTAAAATCTACCTCCACAATACTTGGGCCATAAATACTGTGAATATGTTGGTAAATAGCAGTTTTGAGTCACCAGATAAGCTCTGCTTGAGTTGAACTGTCAGATGACATTTCAATATGGCAGATGTCACGAAGTGTGTACTATTTTCCTCTTACCTTCCTATGGTCTCTTTTCCTTCTACTCTGATACACAACACCATTCCAGTTCCATCTCTTGATCTTATCTTTCATCTTCATTCCACTGTGTTCTATCATTTTCCACTACATTCTATCAGTTTCTGTACGATACAGGTCACAACATCATAGGTCACATGCCCAGTAGTATATATAGGTTGACTTGTCACCTAGTCCCCCATCTTGACCTCTTTGTCTTGGGACTAGGTGCATATTTGTACTCTGTAGAATACTGGGTCATATTGATCATCTTTGTCTTGGGACTAGTTATTGACTGTCAAGCCTTAGCTCCAGTCTCTGTGTGTTCACTACTGGCCCTTCACCACAGCAGAAGCTTTGAATAATTACCTCACCCTTCTTCATTCCAAACAGGACCTTGAAGTTCTCACTTTCTTCCATCACATTGATTAGGCTTCAGGCTTTTGCACTCAGGTCACCATCCCAGTCAAATTGTGGAGGGAGAGCTCACTTTTTATTGACATCCCATGGCTGCTTTGGTGAATTTTTGGGTGTGGACTGGGAAAGAGTTGACATTGAATCATCAGGTGAGCATGTGGCAGACTCTAGGGACCATATTCTCCACTATCAAAGGTAGAGAACTATGGGAAGTGGACAGGTATAGTGACTACTAATGCAAGAGATTATGACTGAGGCTGGAGATGACAACAGTGTGGCTATGACTAAGCACTGGTCACACACATTGTTCAGTCAAACTTAAAAACTTGAACTTAAGAAGTTAAGAAAAAAACATCTAACTTCAAATCTTTTTTCCTCTACCACCATTATCTCCTCTATTCACCACTTCTTCAACACTCTTTGCTCTCTTTCCTTTACTCACTGACCTCCTATCTATCTCCAATGCTCCAATGATGTCAATCTTAGATGGTCTGTGCACTGTTCTCCTTTTGCCATTCACATCTCCATGAATACCTTAGTAGCGGTTAAGGACTTTCAAAAGCTGTTGTTGTGTCTACCTGCAGCTTGTGATTGAGCCTTACCATATGGCAAATTTATCTGCAGGTTTAGTGCTATGACTCCGGGAGATCATGAAATTAGGATGGAACCACCATGTGTCTGCTCCAATTTTGAGTCCGTTTGATCCAAATTGAAGGTTCTTTGATAAAGTTCGGTCAAGATTTTGTGCATCGTAGGCACCTTGTGCCATTCTTCCCATATATAGCCACAGGTTCTAACAGATGGAATGTTGGCAATCTAGACATTTACTGGGTTTATATTCTGGGTAGCAGGTATGGGAAGTCGATCTTGTCATCCGACTTTAACGAAAGCGAGACCAAATCGAGCCTGACCTCCACCAAAAAATAATAATGGAAGATGCTACAAACGGCTAGAAAGCGTGAGCTGACAGTGACTAATTCGAAAGAGCGTTGTTTTCCTGGCAAAGGTTGAATACCGTTAAGTGTGAAGTTCACTATCAAGTCCTCCGTTCGGGTAGCTGAATTATACAAGGAGTAGATCAAGAACTTACCAGCCTCTATTGGTTCTTGAAGTCTATTTTGCAAGCAGAAGTAAACTGAAACGAAAAACTGAAAAATCTCATTCCTTCTCATGACTCGGAGAGATCTCGCGTCAATCCATTGGATTGAATTCTGGTTTTCTAATCGTTGCCCTTGAGAAACCCACGGGTAACCTAATTGGGGTTCGGAATGGCCGCTAGAGTCTATGGACCACCTTAAAACCCCATGCTAATTGATTTCACTTGTAAAAGCACCATGGAATCATAGATCTTGGCACTTGTGACATCAGGTATCCCGCAATCTCCCCAGCACATATACAGCGGCGCCAACCGTTGAGTCTAGCATGCTTGCCTTACAGCACGGAACCTAAAATATCCGTGAGTATTCTGATGTGTTGTTTCCATTCCAGGCCTTTCAAACAACCATCTGACGTGGGGAGCGTGGATACTGTACTAACCTTCTCATGGATGAGGATATCTGTGGAAATTCTGATGCCATGTTGGGTTCCTTAACCAGTCTTCCGGCGTGAGGGATAGTTCTGGTACGTGCACGTATAGCACCGTACTAACCTTGTCCGAGTTGTTTGTGATTCCGAGTTGTTTGTGATAGAAACCGACGACTGCTCGCTAACATGAAAAAACGCGCTGCGGGTCGAAATTGAATGACTGGGGAGGGGTGGACCTGGATTTTCCAGGAATCATCATTGAGGCAGCCCCGGAATCGGAGAGCTGTTACCCCGGTTCTCCCGGTAACCCAGAAAAATGAAAAATAGTTGGGCGCTCTATATCTCAATAGGTAAATTACATATTCTCGCCCGATTTGTCAGTTATCATTTGCAAGGAAGGCCGCTCAAAAGGAAAGCGTATTAAAAGGGCGCTGGGTGTGTCTAAGCTTCCCTTGTGCTCCCTAGACAGCCCCCACATCTACTGCTGCTTGAAGGCTTGAGGAGACCTGAAACGCTAACCGACTCACAACGGGGCGGCACACCGAAAACTTGATCCTCTCCCTCCCATCTCCCCCTGTTTTCCATCATCTCTTGCCAAGCTTCAACGAGAGAAGTAAGCCACTTGTGGTAGCACATCAATGGCACAAGAATCCGCACCAAAAGTAGGCACGGACCTCGCCCTTCTTAACCTCTTTGGACTCGCATCCGTCCCCGCCCGGATTTGTGCCGCCATTATCCTTACTTTCATCATCACATTTTTCTTCCTTCGTTACCAATATCCATCCCTTTCCCCACCGTCACTCATGGAGGTCGCGGACCGGGCGACAGTCATGTTTAACGAGTGTCTGGCTATGGGTGCGTTTCGGGCAGGGGAATATGACAAGTTCAATACATTACTACATCAGTGCGTTTTTATTCGATTTTTGTTCGTGTAAGTTCCACTCACCCATCGATTTTATTGGTTAGAATCACCTCCCGTGCATCAGAGGTTGCGTCCAGGACCCATCTTGATGAGCACGAGGTGGATGGTGTACGCAGAAGTGCGAGTACATATATTGAATACCTCAACAAGGCACTCTTCTTCTGGAAGAGGCTGAAAGATATCATCAAGTGCCATCAAGAAGCTCAGTTACTCATCCGCGACTTGCAGGTGGGCCGTCTTATGAGATTTCTTTGGTCCCATTTCTGACAGCCGGAGGCACGCTAGATTTGTCTAATGCGTGCTTCTCATGTTCGTGCAGAATGTGAGTTGTACGTTCAGAGGCCGAGAAGGGACGTAGAAGGCCTACGTGGCTTTGGCGAGACTCGTGATGTCGTGGAGGAACCTCATTCATGGTTTGTCGCGGAGTGATAATGACTCTAAGTTGATGTGAAAATGTGGTAGAAGCACCTGTATAAGGATGACATTGTTTTTATCGTGTCATGGTCTCCGTTCCTGCGGTTATCCTTTCGTGTCTATTTTTGTTGCTATCGCTATGCTGTCTTTGCTTTGATACCTGTTCTAAATCTTCCACCTTGCTTCACATCTCGTCTTCGTAGTACACTCACCCTACAAACAATCATGTCGATCAGTATAAAGTACGTTCAACTTGAGATGCGACGGCGGGTTTTCGGAGCTCAACTTCGATATCGCCGAACTGCCCATGTCAATTGCCACCATGGTACGTAATAGTATGACATGCGCAAAAAAGGAGTCATCAGAAGTGCTACCGCAAAAGCTGCAGTGTGGCGTTTCTGGGGTCTCGGAAGATGCCGACGACCTTACCGCTCCCGCAAGTATCAGCGCTCTTTCTACCTATACGTGGTTGAGAGGCATCCTCTGACTTGATTGCGAGTGGCTCATCACCAGCCGTAGTGACTCGATTGATTTGAGGTTGACGTGGCCATGTCACTTTCACCATCCCATTCTGCAGAGAGGCAGTCACGTCTGAATCTAAACCTCAATCTGATATTGACTCGGTGCAAGTCAGGCCCAGTGGGCTGATTGTAAAGGAAGGGGGGTTGAAGAGAAGCTATTATGAGCATACTTACCTGGACGCCGTTCAATAATTGAATATTGTTATCTCTTCTGAACTTTCCGTATCTCAACGCTGCAATTATGATACAAAGAACAGGTTCACCTGTTTGTATATGATTGTCCTCGTACAGGCAATGGAATCGGGAGTATGGGGATAGACCCACCCGGAGTACTGAGAGTTGAGTGGCTGAACTTTCGTTTGTGGATTTCCTTCGACGAGGATGCCGTCTAGGATGTCGACGTTGATGCCACGAACCGCTACGCCAGGCAGTTCAAACGTGGCGGTGATATCCTTACAATTAGTATCATCAAATATATCTGCCCTGTAGAAGGTTGTAAGGATCGCAGAGAGACCTTGATAAGCGGGAAGTTGCAAACCTGGGCATCCAGAATGGCGCATTGTAACCACGAGACATTCACGTCTTCAATTTTACATCCAGTTGGGAGGAACCAGTAGGCAAGATTCCCTGGTCATCTATGACTATACTCTGTTTAAAAGGACTCTTTGACATCAGTAATTGGGGTAAAAAAACGCTCCGCGTACCTAGCCCAACTGTAGCCTGTTCTGATACAACCGTAGTGGACGGTTCACGAGATGAGACTGGATTGTGGTTTCAGACAGGCCCCCGTGAGTCCATGACCATAGGAAAAGAATTCAGATGACCGATTAATTTTTACTTTTTATTACGTGATGCGTAGTTGGACTCGGACGGGCTCCCTGTGACCTGTGGAAATTTTCAGATTTGGAAGGTCTGTGTGACCATCTGGAAATATTCAAAGTTTACAAAATTGCTGGGTGCTTTCAAGATCTGCCTTGTTGTCATACCGATAGATTGATGGTGTTTTACGTCAAAAGGCGACCCAAGAACTGATTATATCAACCATGAAGTTGTAAAGTTCCCCCAAAAGTCGAAACCGCAACCCTGGCAGGAGTCACAATTCAAGTCAACCGTAAAACCTGTGAAGATTCTGCCTTGAGCTGTCGTGAACCTCAATGAGACCGTGGCCCGGGAGCTCATCAAGTCAACCATGACATGAATTGGCCGTGAACGCGACCCGGCGGCTCGTGCCAAGCCAGCCGTGCTCTTGAAAAGCTCTGCGTCAAGTTTTATGTGGATCAAGTTATCTTACGAGGTCCAGTTCGTGCGCAGGGCACGGGTTTGGGGATAGTATAGACCCAAAAATTGCTCTCAATGAACCCTTATCACTTGAAAAGGTGTGTCCGGGTCCCTGAGATTCTGTGTGCGCGCCCGCCGGCGCTCATATTGATCATTTGTATCTCCCTGCTGACGCCCTTCAACGCGAGTCTTCCGGACACAGTATCTAGAGACATCGATAGTACTGAGTGAGCTAATAGCATGTTATGTATAGTACCTCTATCCACTTTAAAGTCAAAAATAAAACGGAACTAGTAAGAATGGCCGTGAGAGATACGGAGACGAAATTCATTCATAAATTTTAGGGCTAATAGCAACCGGCATATATTCGTGGCGAGTGTACGAAATCATCAGAATCTTTCAATCTTAATTTTAGTGTTCTTTTTTTTCCCTCTATAGTCTTTCAGAGCCAGCGGTCGGCATCCTTGCTATAAAGGGGGATATCCGGGCACGTCGTTTCTCAAGATCCCAATGTGCCTTGATGGTTACGATTCAGTACGCGCGTTAATTTATTTTTTATCCACGCCTCGTGGTCGTGAGGCTATTCTCCGACAGAACTTCAGGTTGGGATCCTGACACCTCTACGATTAACCTCTATAATCAACTTCTTATCATCTTCATGAAAGGAAAAAGCTGGGTTTTCAGAGCTGAGAGGACTGGGTGGTTATGAAACTGAACACCGCGAATGCGGAATGTGGGGATCCCATTGCAGACCTAAAACTTGTCAAGCTAGTCAAGTCTTTTAGATTCTTCTGGGTACAAACTGACACGCACTGTTTTGGTTGCAAGTGGAGGTGAAGCCCGAGTGCGAAGACTATTCGGGGGGGCTTCGGGTGGTGTCGGAACAACCATCTGCAGGGAAGAAGACTGTCCTAGTTCCGATCGAGAATTATGCTGGCTACCGTTTAAAGTTCGGGTTGGATGTCGAAAAAAGCTTGGAGTTTGGCTTAACCGTTGCATCTGTGGTCGTAGCAAAGGACATTTTCTTCCCTGGTCGTTCGCCGGAAAACGCAGTTTCAGGACAATCTCGAGGCTGGCTGGGTACATCTCGGAGCGCAAGATGTCCGAGGTAGTATACGCGGAATCTGGTCTATAACTTCAAATAATGGTTGGGAGATGCGGTAGTGAAGGTTTGGATCTCTCGGTTTTGGGCTAATTGTTCCTGGCCGTAGGTTTCACAGATATTTGGAGCAAGCAAACTTGGAAAGTTGGGTTGGGATTATCTGGGATATTCAATGTGTATGTGGTTGATAGACAAGAAAATTTTCGAACGAGGCGAAGAGGTGCTGGAAAAGATATTTCAGATCGCTCGGAGCATCCCTATAACGCGTGGGTAGGCTAATTTGCCAGGTCTTCTCAAGTCACCCGAATGAACACGACAAGGCTTTAATGAAGCTGCTATGTTACTGGTACAGGTGTAAGAAGAGAAGATGCTTAACTATGAGCCGAGCGATAGTTATATACCCAATCATGATAGATACAAACAAATACTAATAAATGAATGACGTGTGGCGCTCAGCGCTATTTCTAGATTGGGTGTTACACCCTCCCCCATAAGATTGAGTCTAGAGAGCTCAATCATTAAGATAAATTAAGTTCTGAGGTGGGTTCGATTGAACTCACTATTTATTGAATTTCTGGGCTGGGGGCATCGCCAGATGCATCCGTCATCATGGTATCTTGATCAGCGCCGAGAGTAGCGGCTGTCGGAATTGGGTTCATGGTATTATTCTCCGGCCCACTAGTTTGTGCGGTCGGAAGGTCATTTAGGGTGGAACCTGACGCAGATTCCGGCCCATTGGTTTGTGAATTAGGGATTGAGGGTGAGGGAGCTATCGCAGTTCCCACAACCTGGGATAGTGCAACTCGACTAGAAGGTAGTCGTTGAATATTCCCGTTAGGGTAATGGCGGTCCTCATCGAAAC
>MU127966.1:43243-56482 GCA_014904975.1 Marasmius fiardii PR-910 | reverse complement strand
GACCTCATCACCCATGAGGGCTTCCACAAATTCTTCCGCTGTCTGGACCCAGTTCCATATCAGGGTCTCGCTCTCGAGTAGATCATCGATGGGAGTCATGGATTCATATGCTTCGTCTGGGAATTCATGGCTAGTACCCCAAATGTTCTCCCATCATTGTTGATAGAACTCCAGCTCTGTCTTTACCAAATCTTTACTCTTCAATTGACTAGCATCTCTCAATACTGATTCTACTCCATTATCTTCATTATCCATCATCCTGTCGACGTGGGCTTTGAAATGCGCCACTCGCTCCTTCAGGACTAGGAAACTGTAGTTGTTTTCGAGTGAATTTCCTACCATGCTGTGGACAAGCATTACATATGGTCTGAAGCACTCGACGTTCTCATACCGTTCGCTCAGTAAAATCCGACAGATGTCTCCTAGCACAGTCGAGACGGATGCCCCAACAGCTGAGACTTCCTTCTGATAAAACCAACGAAGCTGTTCTTCCCTTGGTAACTCTTCGACCTCCTTATTTTCCCCAACAATCTCCCAATGACATAAGGATTCGAAAGTGGGAGGAGTCATCGTCGAGACCTGTTCTCTGTCCATCCCTGTTTCTACAAAGTGGGCCTGGACATTTTTAGATTTTTCTTCATTGACGGGTACAGGTATCATCGTAGTATAAGCTTCATTCATCACCTCAGATCCTGCGGCAAGTAAAAACACATGCGCCAGTTCTTCCTTTTTAAATGAGCTTTCCTCAGGCAACCCATACCCCTCAATTGTCAACACTCCATTTTCATCGACGTCGATTTTCAAGGTGACCTCTCCTTGATCCTTCAATTCCTCGAGGACCCTTGAAAATTTACATTTTGCGTCGGTTCATTTTCAGGGGTAGGCGGGGGCTTACTGTCTATTACTACCTCCCCTGTTCTAGCGTCGCGTATCTTTGGGTTGCCGGGATAAGACTTTATTACTTTTCCTTCTCCCCGTCGATAGGTTGGAACCGTACACCTAGCTCCAGAATTGGGACAGGTAATGGTCAGAACCTGATCGCCATCTGGGAAATTCTGGATCTTCGATTCGGTTAAGACATCGAAGGGCCTTCCAATAAGTAACTGGAAAGGAGCCCTGTCTACAACGTGTAATTGAAGGTAGACCGTTATCTGTCCAAATTTGAAAGGCACATTATAGGCGAGCCCTTTCGTCCTTTGAAGATTACCATTTGCCGATTGCATGTGAATGGTGGTGTCCGGGTCCCAGGTGAGTCTAATGGTGCGAGCGACCATTGTGTTGATAGCAATAATCTGTGACCCGCTATCTAGGACTCCCTCTACTTCAACATCCGTGACTTTATTTATCTCCGGATACACACATCTCAAGGCATCGGAAGAGGTAGCGATGATCACTATCCTTTTACATTCTTCAGGTGTCAACTCTGCTCTAAAGGTTTCGGCGACGTCCCTGTGAACTACAGATCCCACGGCGAGGCCGTCTTCGGGTTCTGCCAACACCTCAAATACTTCGGGCACCTCAATGTCATCTGCTTTGATAAAGTGCGTCATGGCAGCGAATTCATTCATATATGGTGTCGGGTCTTTGATCAAAAGTGATTCCACGAGGAATGTTCTAGGATCGGTCTCCCAAGCACCTCTATTTCTTAACTGCCGGGCCAGATGTTTTTGGAATTCTGGCATGACAGACAACGCGTCGACAACCGGTAAGTTTACTTCTTTTAAGAGTAGACGGTCTACTAGATCTTCTGCGATCTTTTGACGTCCCTTCATACTCGATGCCTTCACGTGTTCTTTCACCATTGCAGCTTCCAATCTCTTCGTTGCTTTCAACGCTTCCAAAGCTTCTGCCCCTTCTCGACCTCCCCTTGGAAGACTTGAATTCGGCGGCTGAGGAACATGCTCAATCAACTCTAGGTTATCGAATGGCCTGGGCATTGTTTTCTCTGCTACGGTCTCCTCTACTCTAGGCTTCGGAGGATCCGTTCGTCGGAGACTTGCAATTTCCTTATCCATTCTTTCCCTTTGTCTAGGATAGGTATGTTCGCTTTGCTGGGGCCCCTTTGGTTTAGGAGCCTTATTATTTTCTATGTATCTCTTATTAACTTGTTTTAACAACGGGACGTCAACTTTTGGTGGTGATGGAAACTTTTTACTACTGCTGTCCTCCGAGACTTTCTGGGTATCTTGAGAAGATTTAGGTTTCTCCCCTTTTGTAGATTCTCTCATCCTCGGACTTCTCAGTTTTTTGACTGCTCACTGGTTGAGTTACCAACCCTTGAGCATAGCTCCATCTGCAACACCTCCATTCGTTCCCGGATTGAGGCAATATCGTTGTCCTCACTCCCATTTTCTATTCCGCTGACCATGTAGCTTTGAACAACGGGAGGCTCTTCCTCAATATCAAAGTAGAACCCTTGCATCTCAGCTTTAGTTCCTGTCCAACCTTTTTCCTCAGCAATCTTTCTAACTAGATCCACTCTCGTCGGACCAGACCCAAACGTCACCCAAGGAATTTTGCTATCGTCGCGCATGACTACCCTATTGGTGCCTGGCTACAGACGAATCCATCCCTTTTCCATTAGCTCCTTGCCTTCAGGACAGTCCTTCTGGAAATGCCCGGTCTTGTGGCAAAGAATACAAGGGCTACTACTTTCGCCATTGTTATAATACGTCGACGTCGGCCTGGCATCCAACCTTTGTTGTGGTGGTGGCCTCGAATAGGCCCCACTCTCTTGACGCCGACGATAATCACACTGTTCCTGTAATTCTTTCAGGAGAGCAGTCATGGTTTCTGTCGATTCCGCCATGAACCGATCCATATTCTTCAAGCTTGAATCCTGGGAGTCCAGCATCGTCGAAATCTTTCTTTCCCATTCGTCAGGTTCTCCTTTTAGTTTTGACGAAGCCGACATATTATTGGATTTCAAGTTAATCAGTCCTTTTGATCCCGAGCTCGTCATATCCTCGTATTCTTTTGATTGTTTCTTACTTTTCATCGACTGAGAATAGTCTTCCTCCTCCGATTCGTACAGGTTGCTACTGACGGATCACGAAGCCATTCTCAAGGCCATTTCCATAACTTTGTCTAAGGTAAAGGGGTCCTCCCGTCGACGCGTGGACTGGTCCCACTCTTTTTCTTCAAGCAGCTGGTCCCGTAGACGATCTTTAACACCCCTTTGGAACCGTGGTTCCAATCCTCCAAGATATCTTTTAACGGCCTCCGCATTGGATACAACAATTTTGCCAGGTTGTAACAATTTCTGGACTTCAATATGGAACTCTCGATGATAGGCTTTTAGTTTGCCCAAGTCACCTTGAGACACAAATTTATATTTACTTTGTATCCTTCCTAATCTTGTAACTGATCCTATGTCATCATCGCGGACTTCTGGGAACTCGTCGAGCAAGTCTTTCTTGAACTGTTCCCAATCTTTGCCCTTCACTGACTCCATAGGCTCAATCAAATACTTTTGTGTTTCTGGAGTCATATGGTAAATGGCCTCCATAATTTTGGTTTCACCCAGCTTCCACCCTTTGTGTTTCACGTATTGCTCAATCTGTGAAAGAAAGTGCTTTAGATTGTCAGGTTGATCCTGATCAAACATCGGCAATGTCCTTTTCGCATTATCAGATTTCAGCTCAGCTTGGGCTTCTGGACTAATGTCCAGCCAGGTTTCTTTTTGCCTGGGGGCAGGATCTAGGTTTCCTTGTCTGTTGTCAGACATGGCTACGGAAGGTGGTTGTTCTAAAAGTAAAGATGGATAGTTGACGGCGGAGCGAAATGACTCTGTTGATTTATCTGATGCTTCACTTGGTGCTCTAGGTGACAGTGAACGA
Source organism: Marasmius fiardii PR-910 (assembly GCA_014904975.1). Lineage (NCBI taxonomy): Eukaryota > Fungi > Basidiomycota > Agaricomycetes > Agaricales > Marasmiaceae > Marasmius > Marasmius fiardii. The sequence continues at coordinate 52,643 of MU127966.1, read as the reverse complement.
GGATGCAAGTCCGATCCCTGTTCGTTTATTTGTGTGGATGTGAGAGGGTTGTGCTGAGGACTAGGATGTCGCTCAACTCTAATTGGATCGAGATTTCTCGGTGCTCTTTCAAATGAAAACCCGGGAGTCTCTAAAGTTTGACTTGTTTGTCGTCTCGAAGCTGGTCCTCGGGAAGGTCCTGCAGTCGGTTCCAACAGTCAGTTTTGAGTAGCTAGTCTGAAAAGAACATGTGTCTTTAGTTCTCCCTCACCTGCTGCTCTAGAATTGCACGTTGAACATTTGGAACTAATCTTTTCGAGACTAGTTTCTTAGTTCTTTGCTTTTATAATACTCTCGACGAATCAAGGGTATTCAACGCTTCAAAAGATCTAATTTACTCTCCTAAACCCTGTCACACCCCCTGCGGTGGTCACCACAGATAATGAGACTGGTACGTCGGATATGAGAAAATAGGCTGAATTGGCGAAGCACTAATAATCTCCTCTGAACAGTCCAGAAGAAAAAGAAGAGTGCAAGGGGTGAGGCTTGTCGAAGGTTACGCTCACAGGGAAAGTATTAGGAGCAGCAAACACAACAGCAATCCAATCAATGAGACTACTCGCCAGAAGGCTAGTAATCGACGGAAGGGTGGGTAATCGACGGTCTCTCAAACGAAACCAACAAAACAATAGGAACGTCGGAGACGACCCTAAAACAATCAATAACTCGGAACACGCAAGGAACTCGAGCTAACAACTCCTACTACAAACGTAGGCACCAAAAGAGCACACAAGACTCTTGAACAATCAATAAGCCACACAAGGACTTAACAAATACTCCGACGACGCTCACAACTAGAACAACGGCGTTGTATAACAAAAGGAACCTTCGACTCTAACGAACCGACAGAGCCTCAACAACAATCAAACTCAACTCACAGCAAACAAATCAATCAACCTTATTTGACTCGTGTTCAAGTTCAATCAAGTTTTCACAGCTATTAGACTGGGCAGATCTCTGGTATTCTGGCTTACGCCGAGCAAACTCTACTTAGACTTTCGTCGGGGTAAAATCAACTACTGACTATCTACAACTAGAAGCCCTTATATACGGTGCATTATACTTTAGTATACAAGACAAAGCAGAATAATAATCTATAAGTTTGAGTGCCAATTTCTCCCCAAAAGAGTAGGTCTTACCTTTGACGAGAGTTTGAACACGAAAGTTGGTGCTCTCTTCTTCCGTCGCGGATGTATACAGTCCCAGCACCGCCGTAGTGGAGCTATCCGCAGCGTTGATCATAGTTCCTTCCGAATCTAGACACATCGAGAGGTTAATCCCGATTATCTGATTGGCTCAATCGTCGACTGGGCAGGTACTCGCCTCAGTCAGCTTCAAGTTAAGCGAGTATCTTTATCCCGCTAGCGTTCCGTTCAAGTTCTGTAGTTCCGAGTTCAGGCATTTCGATCGTCAATTCTCCGACGGGTCGATCAGCCATCGCATGGTTATCTTAATCTCGAGGAAGGTTAGGAATATTATCGTCGGTCATCGTTGATGCTCGCCTTAAGCCCTCTCATTTCGATGCTCCATTGAAAGTGGATAGAAGATTAAAGTAAATAATAAATCCCTGGATTGCCGTTGGGTGTATTAGAGCGAGAGATCTCCATTAATCAATCGTCGAAGGTTTGGAGAATCTTGGAGTTACAATCATAGGTTCCTACAGGTCTCAGAGTTCCTACGATATCTCTCATCGTCGGATGGATTTCCGTCGACTTCTCTAATAGGGACGTTGAGGCTTTGACTAGTAGTTCGGGCTCACCCTAGTCCTCTAGTTAACCTAGTATTCGTCATGTATTCTACTAAATAGTGCCAAAAATGAAGCATATTCAAGGGTTTTCATTCCAGCGCGCATCACCGCAATGACCAAGTTGTCAACGCATTCACGCAGACCTTTGTTATACCACTGGAATGGGACAGTAATGAGAAGACTCAACGTCCATATACCGAGGAACACCATTGGGATAGATCTATAGAGGCAGATAAATTGATGGTATTGGTGAGAGCCTGGTTATCCGAACCTGGAGCAATGTGTCTACAGGGAATCTCGGATGATTTGCACTCTAGAATAGAAAAACAAGCGAAGAAGTTCTTTGTAGACAAAGATGGTCACTTATATAGAAGAAACTTTGATGACAACGCTCAACATAAGTTATATGTTGATCAGGATAGACACATATGGATGCTGGAAGCAGCTCATGACTGTGTCGGACACAAAGGGATGTTTGCGACGAAAGATTTGATTGAGAAACATTTTTGGTGGCCTGACATCGACGCAGATGTTGAATGGTTCATCAAATCATGCATAGTCTGTCAGAATCGTCAAAAATATCGACTTCAAATCCCACCTACAGTCACATATACGCCGTCTCTATTCCAGAAGATACATATAGACATGTTTAAAGTGTCACCTGCGAGTAACAGGTGTAAAAATGTCATACATGGATGATGTGCTCTTACTAGTTGGTCTGAAGCTCGCACTATAAAGGCCGAGTCTGCTAGACAAATTGGTGAATGGTTTTTCGATGATATTATATGTCGATGGGGATGTCCAGAGGAGGTTGTAATAGACAATGCACCTCAAATGAAATCAGTTTTGACCTGGCTGGAAGAGAAGTATGGTGTCCGAGGCATTAAGATCTCGCCATATAACTCTAAAGCAAATGGGAAAATTGAAAGGGCACACCTAGACGTTCGAGAAGCATTGGCAAAGGCATGCAGTAACGACTTAAGAAAGTGGTATTACTTCTTGAAGCCAGTTCTATGGGCAGATAGAGTAACTACACGAAAAGGATTGGGCTGTTCACCATACTTCCTAGTAACCGGCGCAGAACCTATCCTACCACTGGATATAGTTGAATCTACTTGGCTAGTCAAAGTCCCTGATCGTATTTTAACGCAGGAAGAACTCATAGGCTACCGTGCACAAGCCCTAGCAAAGCATAGAGTTCATGTCCAGCAGATGATCGAGAAAATTGATAAAAATAAGCATCAAGCTCTGAGAAAGTTCGAGCAAGACCATAGAAATCGAATTAAAGACTATAACTTTGCACCGGGAATGTTAGTACATGTACGAAACACCACGGTAGAGGCTAGTCTGGACAGAAAATGTATCCTAGGTATTTAGGACCCCTTATAGTCATCCGAAGGACGAAGGGCGGATCTTATATACTCACGGATATGAATGGTGCTGTGCTTAGAGAAACGGTTGGAGCATTCAGAGTGCTGCCACACGTTGCTAGGTACAAACCTATAGAACTTCCAGAGAACCTACATGATCTTATAGATGTTTCAAAGGAACAGCTAGATAAGATGGTAGAAGACACAGATAATGTGGACTATGTGGTTGGAGAAGATTTTGCATTCAAAGATCCCAACCTTAATCCACAGGAAACGCCCTATGGAGACTTCGAAGACTATGAGAACAATGAAGTTCCCTTTATAGAGGATGAGGAATACGAAAAACTACTAAGTCGCCACGAGAAATATGCCCAAATTGTGGTAAAAAGGACTTAGCAGGATTAAGAAATGGATCAAGTGTGACATATATTGGAGCACGGTCTATATAAAACAAAAATTGGCTACTTGGGATTTTCTACGAAGTTATATACTGAGTGGGGAATTTTAGGTTAGCCCTATATGAATCAGACACGATATATACGAGATTACTGGGAGACAGGAATGTCAGCAGGGTCAACAGACATGTCTGGACCTTCCTGAACATTGCCAGAAGACGCCTGAGAGCCACTGGGGCCAGCTTCATCAGGAGCATTGCCAGCAGGAGTAGAACCTCCATCTGGACGAGTTACCAGCTCTCTCTCGACCTCTTCAAGCTGTCCAGTAGTCATTTTATGCTGTCCTCCATAGTAAACAATGGAGTGGTGAAGCGTATATAACTCGTTGCGCAAAAAGTTGGCATATGAGGTCAAGGTGACCATAGGAACCTTAGCCAATTCCATGAAGGGAATGACCTGAAGGATCTGGGTAACCTGGGCATTGCCATGCAAACAAAGTTCATGCTCATCTGCGTATATAACGACGATTCACAACTGAAATGAATATATAACAAGTTTAATGACTTACCGAGGTCTTCTTGACGAAGATCAGTCATAGGCTTGTCAAATTTTACCTTCTTACTGGCGTTGCAAGTTGCATGATCCTGGAGAAGGTAATACATGGCTTTCAGATACTGTCTGGACTGCAGATCCATGCCAGGGACCTGAGCATATGGAATACTCACTGTGGTAGGGCAGACTGCAGGAGATTTGCCCTGTATATAACCATGAATGAGTAATTAGATGGTCAAAGAGGCGTTGGAAACGACTTACGCGTTTACCTGCACTCTTTGGAGCATGGAGAGAGCCGGACAATCTGGTGCCATCTGCCATCTAGTGCCATATAAGTCAGAAAATCGAAGAAAGCGAGTATATAACACACGTACGTCGGCATCCTGATTAATGATGACTTCATCGTTGTCGTCAGAATCTGACACAATGTATTGAGGAGTCTTCGGAATTCTGGGAGACTGTCGATATAACAACGGCTGTTATATACGAGCAAAACAGAATATATAAGAAAGAATCATGCACCTTTCCAGTTTTGGGAGCAGGGGCAGACTGTTTTCGAAGCTCTTCGACAGAAGTGTGGAACGCCTTGATGCTATTTAACATTATCAAGTTTGGAATAATGTCACCGTGGTCCAAGTGCTTCTGCATGAGGTTGAAGGCAGCCATATAGAGGTCATAGGCTTCCTGATCAACAGCGATGTGATGAGGGTTAAGTCGTGCCTTCTATATGAATTGATCAGACTTTACTTGTGCAGAAAATGAAGGTATATAGACATACCAAGTGCAGCATGAAGTCTTTAAGACCGGTGTCTCGGACAGGCACACTGTCAAAAGCAAGTAATGCTTCGGCAGTAGCAATGCAACGTTTGGTGTCACCCATCCAGGCATCACAATCAGCGCATGGTATGACGCTGTTTTTCTTCGAGACGGCCATGAATGCGATATAGAGCGTGGAAGTGAGCTGAAAAAGCGAGAAAAGAGCGAATGCAAGAGTGCTAAAATTTAGTACGATGCAAGGGGGCTTATATATGATTCCAGAGGCTTGGAGGGTACTCGCCTAATGTTTCTAGAAGGAACACGGACATCATGAGGAAGCTGGCGTTGCAGGGGTATGGTAAAACTGACCATATGGTTGCCGCCGATTGGAAATTGATGGTGATAAAAGAAACTTGAAATTGTGGCCACCGAGCGCTTAGTTTCAACTGGGAGGTTGATTTCTATTGCTTTGGGGGAGAGAGGCAAGCAATTTGCGATTCTCGCATCGATTTGCGCACTCTATATACCACTTTCCGAAAATATATAGACAAACTTGGGTCTATATAGCGGTGTTTTGTGTTATATAACACACAGAACCTGTGAAAATGGCTAAGTCCAACTCGTAGAGATAAGAGTTGACTTAAACCAATCCTGCTGAGTTCACATTAGCTCACACGAGTTAAAATCTGAAGACAAAAGAATTTTATTCGGAAATGGTGTTATATAGACACCTTTTTGAAAGAAGAAGTAGCTAGAGTACGACTCTACACTACTGGAGGAAAGATATGTAACTAGTGTGACTCTAGTTACATCGATACAAACAAGAATACAACATATAGATAGTACAAAAGACTCGATACTATTATATGGATGACTATGATGAGATATATAAGGACTCTACAAACACTGAGAAGTGTTGTAGAGCCCGCATGCAAATACAAAAAGAATAAAAATGACCGACCCAAGAAACCCCTACCCAAAACCCATGCTGAACTGAAAGTTGACACCTGCCAAATACAGGGGACTAGGTCGACGATGGGAAAGACGTATGTGTCGAACCTGAGCTGAGAGCCTAGTGGGTGTCTTCCTGAAAGGGAGCTAAGTCAAAAACAAAAATGATAAAGATATATAAACTTACCGCGTCCGCTTCAGCTTTCCTAGACACGAAAGGAGCAGCTGAAGGACAAAGTTAGTAAATATAGACTTTATATAAGAAAAACCAGAATGACTTACTGGCGATGACAGAGCCTTGAGCCTTGTCCTTGACCTGTACCTCGTTCTCAGAGATGACGACGACTTCTGTGTCCTCAGAAGAGAACATGCTGGTAGGCCACTCAAGTGCTGACGCCAGGATGGCGACCTCATCACCGCTCAAGGGCGAATGATTGGGATCATCAGCGTTGAGCATGTGAGCGACATAGCAAGGGTCACGAGTGGCACGCTTGATCGTGGCGGTGAGCTCGTCGATCTGGGTGTGAATCCTGTTGACCTCTGCGTCGAGTAGGACCCGGATACCTGAGAGCTGATGGCATGCCTCGAAGAGCTGCGTACACTGTGACAACAGCATTCCCAGTCCTATATGAGACGTCAGAATGATTCAATAAGAAGAATTATAGACCAGATGAATACCTTCTGGACCTTGGAGACCAATTTGGAACAGGCGGTTGAACACTGGCAGCACGTTGTTCAGATTTTGTGCCACCGAGCACTTCTGACCATGTCGGTCGCACAACTCGCACTTGTTCGTCTTCTTGGAACTGGGTCAGCACTTCTCTGAAATGGCGCCACATTGAGCACACTCCATTGTGGCAGGAGAAGGCTATATGACCAGGAATTAGAAACGAGAATGAATAAAAGTATCAAATGTGTACCTTATATACTATGGTAGACAGGGTGGCCAGCTGTTCGAAAGTGATCGGTGCTGCCTCGGTACCAGGGACGTAAATGACACGAAGATCTGCTAAACAGATTAGAAAAGAACATCTGTTATAGAGAAGGGAGATGTACTGGGCTGTTCCTCAGAAATAGAGGCAGTGGCGTTCATCTTCTTCTTGATGACCTTTGAGGGGGCCATGACCGCTTTTGCCTTGCCTTTACCTTTAGAAGATGCAGCAACACTGGGCGCAGGTTCTACGAAATGGGTTGGGGCAGGCGACGCTTCCTCAGCTTCGTCATCAGAAAATTGGTTTATCTATAGACCAGTGAAAACAGAATTAAAATCAGAAAATGCAGAGGAAAAGATGGTTATATAACTTACGACCTCGAGTTCGTCACACTCAGCTTCCTCTTCCTCAATGTCCTCTTCGGCAGCAGCCTCGCTTTCGCCAGATTCGCTACCAAACAGTGTGTTGGTTGGGGAAATGTCGAGCTTGGGCTTCTTATTGACTGGACCAGGCGAAGGCTCATGGGCACGCTGAAGACGAAAGTTGTATAACTACAAAAGATGCGAAAGAGAAAAAGGACGGTACCTTGTCGGTACTGACTTCTTTCTTTATGACAACTGGGCTCTGGACACGCCGTGCCTTTCCTGAAGAGGCTTTGGAAGTGTTTGTAGACAAAGGCTTCTTGGGAGGTAGCGGTAACCGCTCTCTGAAGTCCCAATACTGGCGTAACAGAGAAGTCAGTATAGAAATAAATCAAAAATTAAACCTACATTGTTACCCAAGGATTCCTTGAGCTCGTCGATATCATCTGATGAGTAGTAATTTTCGAGGTACAAAGGTGGAGTGATGAAGGAGAGGTGGCAGAGCTTGTCTGCTAAACGAGACACAGAGAGCATGAACTGCAAATACTCTGATGGCACCTCGTAGCCTCCCACGTTCACTTTGTTGCTGGCCATCCTCTAAGAAAAAGAGAAGATTGGTTAGTAGACTAAGAATAAAGAAAAGAAGAGCTTACGAAGGTGGAAGCCATAGCCCTGAACGGTGAAAGGCGGTCAGAAATGTGCAAGTCTGCCTCTTTCTGCACACACCAACAAATGTAGAGGTCATGAAAAGCCTCGCGAACGGTCTCCAGGAGCTTGTACAGCTTGGTGTCGCGCGTAAAATGAGCGCTGGGCCACATGTGCAGCAAAGGAACTGATGAAATGTTAGTGGAAGCTGATGTTGGATTTGGAACTGGAGGGGGTGACTCGGCAGTGGGAGCGTGTTTGTTCTTACTGGGAGCCATACCGAAGGAAGGGAGAAGATATGGAAAAATTTTGCTAAAGGCTGACAGTGATGTTGGGGGGAAAAAGTAAGAAAGAGTCTGACGAAAAGACCCTTTTTACGTCCCTACAACGGGCTGTTAGCTAAGCGATCAAAAATAGAAAATGGAAAAAGAAACATGAGGCTACCTCAGTATGAATTTAGAGTTTGTCAGGCAGATGCTGGGCTACAGAATTCCATCACAGAATGTGCTGATCTTCCTAAAAATAACTAAGGAAAGATGGCAGACAGACTTGTTAAAATTTTCAAAGTGGCGTTGTTGCAGCTGTTTTAGAGAATTTACCTATTTCTCTACATTTTGGCAGTTTTGGAGGAATAATAACCTATTATTGTTATGAGAACTAAGGAATATTAAAGTACTAGAGTGAGGCCCGAGCTGCTAGTAAAAGGACTCACCTTCGGAAACATGTTACATGTGTTCAGAGGTAAACATTGTAGTATGGGATTCCCCAGGACTGAAGGTTAACAACTTCTGAAACATGTAGGAAGCCTTCTGAGCCTATGCTATCATTGGTGATGCACACAGGATAGCTATAGAAGCGTGTAGAACCATACCAAGGGTAATAACAAAGGGACAAAACTACTGCTAAGGAGAGTGGGAAGTTCTGAATGGACTTAACACGAATAACAACGACTTTTGAACTTAGGGAGATGGCAAAGACCACTTCAGAATCACGAGGGAAGTGGCAGAAGCCACTTCCAGAGGTCACCTGATATGACTACTGCAGGTGCCTGGCTGGCAGACCTTAGGCCCGAGTTTCGGAAGTTGGGATCCGACCTTCAGCACAAGTCTACTGGAGCTTAGAAATCAGTCGGGAAATAGATGCCGCTGATTAGAACACAGAGAACACCGATACTGTGGCTGGGACTTGTACTGGAATACTTCATGGTATGAGGAAAGGCTACTTAAGGGGTGTTAAACACAGAACAAAGGGTCTGAACTAGTATTAAGATGAGGGGAGGAATCGATTACACTGATAAGGACAGGCTAACTTGCCTGTCACCCTAACGGAAGCTGATCGACTTCGGAATTATGGGAGTATATCCCAACCGAGGGTGTGGATACCTATGACCTAACTGGTCAGTCGTCAGGTCTACCGTCTACTTCTGAGCACCCAGCTTAGTCTTCTGAAGTAGGAATAATGGTAGTATAAGATTAGAGAACAGACTCACAACTGTGGGGACGAATGAGGAACTTCAGGCTTTAGTCAGAGGTTCGGAATTGAGGATGGAATTGAACCATCTGTGCGGGAGCATCTAGGGTCTGGAGCAAAGGAACAACCTGCTTCAGAACTGTATAGAACCCAGGGGACCACCCTGGAAACAGGAATAACG
>MU127966.1:12612-34885 GCA_014904975.1 Marasmius fiardii PR-910 | reverse complement strand
AAACAGTAACAGACTCAGTCAGAACAGTGCCAGTTTCAGTTCAGATTTGTTATATACCAGGTCTGAGATCGACTCAAGAACAAGGCTCAGATTCAGATTCACTGACTTCAAGTCAGGGCAGATTATTCGGGTTTTATTCAGGTTTAATTCAGGGTTTTATCAGGTTTAATTCGTCTATTTGGCTAGGCCAGAAATAAGGTGAGATATAATACTACAGCAAGTACCACAATTGACATAGGCACTTAACTGCAGCAAATACCACAGATTGCTTCTTGCAAGCCAAAACAAAAAGTGATACAGAGCTACCACAAATTGCTTGGAGATTCTCGAATGAAAACCTCACAGCTTATATACTGTCTACCCATCTATGCTCATAAATACTAATATATGGCCAATACAAACTGATACAAATGCAGAAATTGTCTATATACAGAAAGCAGAGACCAGAAAAAGGAATTGCAGACAATATATTATTATGATTTGAAGTATTCTTGATGTGGGCATGTGGGCACGTCCATCAGGGGGTTATAGATGTCCCGTTGACTCATAATCATGCCATCTGGTGGTGATAATCTCAGTCAGTGACTGATATTATTGATAATCTGGAGTCAGGGACCCTGAATATCAAATTCATCGGTGTATCTTTAATTCCTAGGGTGTTCTGCTCTCACAGTACCAACTCATCGTGGCATATACCCTGGTATCCGTTATATATATCTTTGTGGCTCTACTCTGAAAGTCTAGTACCTGCTATATAGGCAAGGGACAACATCTATACTTTCAGAGAGTCACGATTATGGATCCACAAGTGTCCATGCACCACTTTTGGAGTTAACTGAGAGGGTCCTCATGTGCTCCACTTGTGTGAGTCATCATATGAAGCCAATCAGGTTTGTCTGATTATGCATCGGGTTTAACTGCTTCCACAGCAGTGTCAGACCAGTTCTAGGTTGCCAACATCCACAACGGAAGAAGATAGCACCAACTTTTGTGTTCAAACCCTCGTCAAAAGGGGAGACCTACCCTTTTGGGGAGAAATTGGCACTCATAACTATAGATTATTATTCTGCCTTGTTTTGTATGTTAAAGTAGAATGCACTGTATATAAGGGCTCCTAGTTTTAGGTAGTAGAGTAGTTGATTTTACCCCAACGAAAGTCTAAGTAGAGTTGCTCAGCGTAAGCCAGAATACCAGAGATTTGCCCAGTCTAACAGCTGTGATTAATTGATTGAACTTGAACGCTAGTCAAATAAGATTGATTGATTTGTTTGCCCTGAGTTTGAGTTTGATTGTTGTTGAGGTTCCGACAGTTCATTAGAGTCGAAGGTCCTTTTGTTATACAACGTCATTGTTCTAGTTGTGAGCGTCGTCGGAGTATTTGTTAAGTCCTTGTGTGGCTTATTGATTGTTTAAGAGTCTTGAGTGCTCTTTTGGTGCCTATGTTTGTAGTAAGAGTTGTTAGCTCAAGTTCCTTGCATGTTCCGAGTTATTGATTGTTTTAGGCTTATCTCTGACATTCCTATTGTTTTGTTGGTTTCGTTTGAGACTGTCAATTACCCACACTTCCATCGATTACTAGCTTTCTGGCTAGTATTCTCATTGATTGGATTGCTGTTGTGTTTGCTGCTCCTAATACTTTCCCTGTGAGCGTAACCTTTGACAAGCCTCACCCCTTGCACTCTTCTTTTTCTTCTGGACCATTTCAGAGGAGATTATTAGTGCTTTGCCGATTAAGCCTATTTTCTCATATCTGACATTCCAGTCCCATTACTGAACAGGAGAAAGTTGACTGCTCTGCATTACCACATGCATATGACATTTCTGACAATAAACACATACATTTAGCCACCAACAGAGAGTGGACCAGTTGTGACCAGAACCAGTGCCTGAATGCACTTGCAAACTCCATTTCTGAACTGCAAAATTTAATTGACGACGTCAGTAGTGTCCTCAAATTTGGCTGTTTCATCCCAGTACTCCCACCATTACCACTTTCCCCACTTCCAGTCTGTCCAGCTACCCCCAGTCTATCCAGAACCCCCAGACACTCTAGGCCCACATCACATCCCACATCACATACCTCCCCCACAGCTTCTCCTGCACCTGCATTATTACCCATACCTCGTGAACCTTCTGTATCCCCATCTATTTCTGTTGCCAGTTCTAGAACCATCTTTCCCACACTGAATCCCACTGTTACCCCCAGAACACTGTCTCCAGAACCACAACTGTCTACCCCACCCCTAATCATGAACAACGAGCAACTTGCCCATCTCTTGGAGGGCTTAGCTGCCATAACCAATGCCCTACAGACTCAGGCAACCTGCTCAAAGGATGTCATTAGTAAACCTGAGGCGTTCAAGGGAGAGAAGGGCCACAATGCCAGGTGATGGCTCAATCAGTTTGACAACTGGGCCAAGGAACAGTCTGATCTGGTCAATAATGATCCAAAGAAGATCTGGGCAGCCCTGAATCTGATGACCTCCAAGGCTGGTGATTGGGCAAATCAATTCCTAACCAAGTCAAATGACCCCACCAACACTGACCCAATCTTCAACAGCAGATGGGTAAATTTCACCACTGCTTTCAGGGGTCACTTCTCTTCTATCAATGAGGAAAAGCAGGCACTGGCTGACCTCAAGGTCCTGAAGCAAGGACGGAACGAGTCTGTCTCTGACTATGCACAGGCATTCACAGAATTGGCCAGCCTCACCAAGCTCTCAGATTACAACCAGTGCCAATATTTCATAGATGGACTCATGTTGGAGATGCGGAAGTTGGTAGGACTGGCATCAGCAGTTGCTATGACAGAGCTGAGGGACCTTAGTGAGCTCATTGCAAGGGTGAACAAGTTGGACATCAGTATCAACAACCCAGCCCTGAACATCAGAAGAGGAGGTGCTCGAGCACAGTCTAGCAGCAGAGGAGGAAGGGATCCAAATGTCATGGATGTCAATGCTACCTCAACCTCGATCCAGAGGACTGGCACCAGGAAGGAGTTTGTGAGATGAATGAAGAACAGGTGCTTTGGCTGTGGCGGCCTGCACCTTAAGAGGGACTGCAACCATGCACAAGGTGCAATGTGCAACTACTGTAAGAGGGTGGGCCATCTGGAACAGGTCTGTCAGGACAAGTTCATGGGAAAGGAAAGGGGGGAAGGACTAGTTGGAAGAGGTTGCCAACAGATTGCAGTGACTAATATGGAGGAGAATTTCTCACTGTTCAATGAGGAAGGGGGGAGTCACCGTTCTCTGAACGACCCCATGGCCACTGTTGCATTCACCTCATCTCCAGTGCCCAGCAGCTCGACTGTAACTCTAGACAGTCAGGAACAGCTCACTGCCCAGATCACTCAGCTCAATAGCCTTCTGGCTGGCCTTAGCTCTGTCATCAACAAGCCACAGGGTTTTTAGGAAGGACACCCATCTCCGCTGCAATGAGAGCATCCTGAAATTCAATTGTAGTATGCCCTTCTTCAAACTATGACTTTATCTCTTCATGTACCATAAACACGACTCACGAATGTACACTGTTGTCATCACATTTCCGAGTATGCATGAAGATTGAGAATGGAAGACTACAAATGATGGCAGTGGCCATGGTGGATAGTGGATCAACCACAGATACCAGAGAATCATATTATAGAGCAAAGTAATATTACCGATACCCGGCATATAAGCCCAAAAATGTCCACAACAGACTTAATTAAAAAGCCTAGTGCACTTAATAGCGCATCTAGAGAGTTGCCCACAGCATCCATACCTAAACCTGTGAAACAAGTCTGTTCCCAGGGCACAGATGAAGAACTTGCTGAACAGCTGTTTAAAAACAAGACTGATATCATGCTGGAAGCAGCCATGTCAGTCTCGCCAGCTGTTAGGAAGATTCTTATGAGAAAACTGAAGAATAGCACAGTGCACAAAACACAAACTTCAGCTTATATAGAGGAGGTTGCCCGAGTTTGGGACCCGGGTATAGTTGAAGACAATTGAATGACCTTGGCTGCAATGTCATATATAGTCGACCTTGATAATATAGGTGTGGACTTGCCTGCAGCCGAAGTTTTTGAAGTTTTGAGGGAACCTAGAGGTCAATTACCTCAAGGTGCCATTGTTCAGAAAGATCCAGTTGAACTGTATCAACAAGATCTGTCACCGGAAGAAAAGAAGAAGATAGTCATTGTCGGACGAAATGCTGATGGTCTGAGAGTTATATATCCTCAGATTAATGGCTCAGACAAAGATGTTGAGAATGTGTTGGATAGTGGTTCACAAGTGATCGTCATGTGTACTCTGGTTGCAGTCAGAGTTGGACTAGCTTGGGATCCTAATACCATGCTTCATATGCAGAGTGCAAATGGTCAATTGAAGCAGACCAAGGGACTTGCTAGAAATGTCCCCTTCGAGTTTGGTGATATAACCATGTACTTACAAGTGCATATAGTGGATGATCTGCCATTCCAAGTTCTTCTGGGACACCCTTTCGAGTGTCTCATGGCAGCTAACATCAAGAATATGCCTGATGGTGAACAGCATATAACCATCACCTGCCCAAACTCTAAGAAACAGTGTACCATCGGTACATATGCGTGTGGTGCAGGAAAACGTATTCAGACAAAGACTGAACCAAAATTAGTCCCTATGAGTGCACCCAATGAAAGTAAACCCGAAAATGCTCCACCTGCTGAGGCAGACGCAAATTTTCAATGGCCCTTGATGAAATAGCTGAGGACTATGGAGAGGTAGCATTGAAATTAGAATGTGATGAAGATGGAAACATCTCCGTGCTAGCATATAAGCTACCAGATAAAGAATTATTTCAACAGGAAGAGCTGGCTGAGGCATATACCATTGTGGCACAAAGTGACAACTCATATGGCATTCATTATGGACATGATGAGAGCGATTTATAAGAAATGTGCCCGAATGGAAGTGTCCTGTTATTTAAACTTGCCGAAGATACCAGATTTCTCAGCAATTGAACTTTAAGTGACTCTTCTTCTCTGTTCATGGCTACCTCACCCATCTCCCGAGTGTAATGTTGAACGTCCATGTTGAGGGTCAAAGATAAAGAATGAAGATTGAATTTAGATTCCTGATAAATCTCCCCTGGAGGGCACAGCCTTTGCTCTCCACATGCAGAGGACCTTCATCGTGAATAAACCTCACATTCTTTGTACTTTCTCTTAAATGCGGTAGTAAATGGATTAGCTGAAACAGCTGAGATGACCAACAAATACTCCCCCCTTCTGATTGACACTCATGGAGGTTACTATATGACTATGGCAACATCTATAGATGATTTTGAGGACGATATACAAGAAGCGTGTGAAGGGGAGCTGCTATATATGTTCCTGTCTGAATGTATTAGGTTCTGCAGTGACCAAGTTGTCGATGCATTCATGCAGACCTTTGTTGTACCGCTGGAATGGGACAGTAATGAGAAGACTCAGCACCCATATACTGAGGAGCATCGTTGGGATAGATCTATAGAGGCAGATAAATTGATGATATTGGTGAAAGCCTGGTTATCCAAACCTGGAGCAATGTGTCTACAGGGAATCTCAGATGATTTGTGCTCTAGAATAGAAAAACAAGCAAAGAAGTTCTTTGTAGACAAAGACAGTTGCTTATTTAGAAGAAATTTCAATGATAATGCTCAACACAAGTTATAAGTTGATAAGGATAGACATACATGGATGCTTGAAGCGGCTCATGACTGTGTCAGACATAAAGGGATGTTTGCAACGAAAGATTTGATCAAGAAGCGCTTTTGGTGGCCTGATATCGACGCAGATGTTGAATGGTTCATCAAACCATGCATTGTCTGTCAGAATTGTCAGAAATACTGACTACAAATCCGACCTACAGTCACATATACACCGTCTCTATTCCAGAAAATACATATAGATGTGTTTAAAGTGTCACCTGCAAGTAATGGGTGTAAAAATGTCATACATGGATGATGTGCTCTCACTAGTTGGTCTGAAGCTCGTGCTATCAGGGCCGAGTCCGTGAGACAAATTGGTGAATGGTTTTCGATGATATTATATGTCAATGGGGATGCCCAGAAGAGGTTGTAACAGACAATGCACCTCAAATGAAATCAGTTTTGACCTGGCTAGAAGAGAAGTATGGTGTCAGAGGTATTAAGACCTCACCATATAACTCCAAAGCTAATGGGAAAATTGAAAGGGCTCACCTAGACATTTGAGAAGTGTTGGCAAAGGCATTCAGTAATGACTTAAGGAAGTGGTATTACTTCTTGAAGCCAGTTCTATGGGCAGATAGAGTAACTGCACGAAAAGGACTGGATCGTTTTCACTCCCTTTTCCCATCCATAGTTTCAGTTACTATTGGCTCAACGGACAAGGTGGAGTCGCAAGCTCATGCCTCAAGCTTTCTAGTATGGGTGAATAGACTCACAAATGAGGCCTGTCTCGTCTTGGGAATTGAACCTGAGAATATCCTCCCCAGAACCATCTCGACGTGCCAAACGTAGTACTCACTGGGTGCAGGTTTTTGCTGGAGTTTTAAAAGCTTTACCATAAATTTAGCATATCTCACCCATTGATATGCTCAAGGGAGAAAAGTGATCTTGTTGTAGCGACAGATCTTTCCGGTAGGCAGATCAAAGCAATCACCCCGGACTTTACATATCCTGCAAACACTTAGAAATCGGACTTTCCCTTTTGCCTTCCCGACATAGCAGTGTATTCCTGGTTATTGTGGATCTTTAGATGTGTAATTAATCAGTCCTCCCGATAACCTGAGCTGGAGGCACAATATGAACAGAAATATCCCCCAGATCGTCTCCTTTCGTAACAACGTGCAGCTTATATTTCACCTTTCTCTCCGAGTTCACCCAGAACCCTCGCGAACTGGCTTCCTCTTCACGCCTCGGCTCTCCCACAATCAAATTCAACTCTTTAATCCCCCCACATTTGTCTTGAAAATTCCGAACAGTCTTATAGACCTGTCTCCCAAACTCCTCGCTGAGTGGCTCATAACTCCACGCGGCTTGCAAGAGCCGACCGGACTTTGCGTATCTGAGAGGGACTCCGAGATCGTAAAAGATAGTGAGTGTGCGGAGGTCCGGAAATGAAGCTAAAACTTTATAAAACTCTTCTTCCGTCTCGCGGTCAAGATCAAATTCGAGAGTTTCCAAGTTTGGAGCGGATGAACGGACTAAACGTAACTGATCGAGGGTCGGAACTGTGCGTGGTCTGTTGGGGAATTCAATTTGGTGAAGGGACAGCGAACGAAGTGATTGGCCGTGAGAGGAGAGTAAGGATTCGAGGTCGATGACATAGTAGTAGTTGATAATAGCGAGCGATTCCAACGCCGGGAGAGAAGAAAGACAGTGAGTCACGGCTTGTTTGTATTCTGGGAACCTTCGTTCGATTCGAAAAGACAGGTATTTGATAGAGCCAAACACCTGATGGGATCCAATGTACTCGAAAACCTCCTTATCCTCGACCCAACCTAAATCCAGAGTTGAAATAGCGTTAAAATTCATGAATCGTTCCCAACTCTGGATAGTCTCCAAGTTCATCGATTGCCAACTGATAAACTTGATGTCCTTCCGCGCAGGGTGTTCAACGGAGAAAGCTGATATCTCTTCCTCCAAGCTTTCATGAATATAATAGATACCGATCCTCCCTCCTCTTCCATAACGCGCTTTGTACGAGATCTGTTCAAGATTGGGGGATAGAGCAATAACCCTCTGAAAGGCAGCTACATTGAGATTCATCCGACGACTTCCAACGCCAAGCACGGCCTGAATACTCCGAAGACAAGGGGAACGAGCCAACGCTTCTTCGGAGAGATCTCCAACTTTGACGTCGGGACGAAGGCGAGTCCAGTTACGGACGTGAAGCCGACAAGACGGGTGCTCGTTTTGAACGGCTTCGAGGAGCATGACGGGGATCTGTTCTCGACAGTCAAAGACCAATACGCGAAGCTGAATTGTACGAGAAATGAATACGATGATCGATGACCATTTCTCGCGAATTTCTTCCGCTGGTGGGGTGTACGGAGGGCGGTTGTCTGGGTTTTGGGATTCATCGTCGGAGGAGAATTCGTCTTTACCATCCCAAATTCCATTTTTTGAATGCAGAATCACCTTCCGAACACTTCGAAACACGAGCGCATCGGAAGGGAGCTCTATCAGTCTGTTGAGCTGGTGCAACGTTGACGTGAAGGGATCTGAGCCATTCCGTGAGGTATCTCCTGATGCCAACGATTGGGTAAAGTCAAATGTGCATTCTCGATAGACGAAAGGTAATGCAGAGTCGTGAAGGTTTTTGTTGACCCGTAGTAGAGAGAATATTGTGCTTCTGGACGAGTCGTGTACCTAAAGAAAATGACAACGTTTTCTCAGGACGACCAGAACGGGATTAAACGAAAATCATGCACCATCAGCAATATGTGTGTTAGCGTTTCTGCGTTCAGTCGATCGAGGGTCAACATGGTGAACAGGGTTTGGTCTCATGACAACGTTAACAAGGCACCCTTTTTATAGTGAGTTTGAGGCGGTGTAAAGTCTATCGAATAGATTTCAGATCTATTGAGCGGAAACGATGGGAAAATCTACGTAAAATTCAATGATCGTCTATATCTTCGGGTATCTGAGTTCCCGCACGAGTTGCAGGGAACAGCGCGAAACCCGAAGTGAAGGGGTCAGTCACCTGGGCTCTATAAATCCAATTCTATGATCAGAAGAATAAGAAGCGAGCGGGATTTGGACGAACTGTAATATACATCTAATTTTGAATCAAAACAAAGCCAGGGCTCGACTTCAATCCCCCTCTCCAGTTGTTCAACCTTCACCGATACTATCACTCCGAAACGAACGATGGTACTGTTCGATTGCTGGTGCGTGGGCGACGCCCGGGACATCACCAATGGCAGAGAAAGGACCCAAAAGGCGAAGGGGAAAGGAAGAGTTGAGCTTTGGCTAAGATGAATGACCGAAACTCGAAGTGCCTTAACTGACTTCGGACCAGAAGGCCGATTCATCATATACAAAGGCGAAAAAAATTTAATGACGATACATCCAAGTAACGGAGATGAAGAGGAGTTGTGAGCGCTCCCAGCCTAAAGAGCACTGAAACGGAAAACCATCGCAGGTGGTGTAGAGGATTACATTGATCAGGCATTTTACGAGCGTCGAAGAGATACTCGGTGACTGTCGTTAAAGCTGAGAGGGGAATCCCAGAAACCGAGGAGAGGAAACCTCGAGCAGGTAAAGTCTTCCTAGCATCATCTCTCGAGTCAGCTTAACCGGGTAGAACTAGCCGACCAAGGGTAAAGGCGTTCTCTGTAGGTAAGCTCTTGAAGAGTTTCGTGGTCAAGGTGACGATGGAAGGGGGAGTATTTGTTGGCCATCTCAGCCGTTTCAGCTAATCCATTTACTGCCGCATTTAAGAGAAAGTACGAAGAATGCGAGGTTTATTCACGACGAAGGTCCTCTGCGTGTGGAAAGCGAAGGCTGTGCCCTCCGGGGGAGATTTATCGGGGATCTAAATTCAATCTTCGTTCTTTATCTTTGACCCTCAACATGGACGTTCGACATTACACTCAAGAAATGGACGAGGTAGCCCTGAACAGAGAAGAAGAGTCACTTAAAGTTCAATCGCTGAGAAATCTGGTATCTTCGGCAAGTTTAAATAACAGGACACTTCCATTCGGGCACGTTTCTTATAAATCGCTCTTATCATGTCCATAATGAAAACAATCTTTTATTCAGTATACGCAAGAACATGTGGAGCGCAATAAAAAAGGTGTGTATGAGATGAGATCTCTTCGACGTACTTCGAGGCCTAGGGTTACTTACACCATCCGCGTTCGCAGATCCCAAAACGGCCCTTCATCGATGTTCCCGGTTTTTACGCTTTTGGGTACTACTTCGTGAGTGCTTCACGGGCTGAGGAGGAGGAGAGCCAACCATCGAAAAAAAGTAATCAACATTTCTTCGTCCCAGCCCCTAGATCGCTGGCCATCCGAAGAGGGTGATCCTTTCGTATCCCCAATCGGCTATAGGCCTTGGGAATAATATCAGTCACTCCAAACCTATAATGTTTTGAAGGCCAAGAAAAGGCCACTATTGACCTACTAAGGTTCGTCGTAATCTCTGTTTTTCAGTCTCTCCAGCTTTGATGGATCCTAGGTCTTGTCCGGTATTCTCCCTGGCCTCATGGTACAGTTGAATACTTCATATGGAATATGGTTGGGGCAGCTAAAATCCTATTCCAAACCACAGTTATTCCATATGACATACAGAATACAGTGGGCTTTGGAATTCGGTTCCTTCAAAAGCATATTCCAGATGACCTATTATTCCATATGACACTATTCCATATGAAATAATCAACTGTATTTGGAGTCGGGGCAGAGCGGAGCATCGTGAACCTTTTATGTCTGTCTGACACAGCTTGAACTCCAGCTTTGACTGTCCCAAACGGTGGGTATTGTCTCCATTGTACGTTGGGACGAGTCTAATGACAATCCAATTCGTCTTCTTCATGGCATGAACTCTGTGTACTTCTGGCATCCATGTTCCGGGTGGGGTGTTTTTTTATGTGGCATGCCATCGCTTCTGGGTAACCTGCTATGGTCCATGTATCAGCGACATAAGAATGCTTCATTGTTCTTGACGCCACATCATCCTCATGTTCAATTTACGAAAACTCTACAATCCGTTGGCTCGATGCTTTCCTTTTTCTCTTATTTTTCGCTCAAACTGGTAATTTCAGGGACCATCACAGCAGTATTCTTCTCTAAGAAAGGAAAGAAGCCATGTCGATATGCTGCCAAAGCAGACCAAGGAGAGGGTATATAAAGGGTGAGCTTCATGTCGTCTTTTCTCCCCACTTTTCCTGTCATCTTTATCCTCCCTAGATCTGGTTATCTAGCAACCTCTCTAACTTTCTATCACTCAAACCTATAAATTCATCTCAAAGGCAGAATAATGCCGCACACTCCTTCAAAATCTTCCGGTTCGTCCTCTCGACCTCTCGACAAAATTGAAGACCAGCTTCCAGTGTTCGTGATCTCTCTCTGAGTCCATGAGGTATTCTCTGATTAATTTCCTCTGCAGCCAGACCTACAGGATCCGGGGTCGCGGACGTCCTGGAGCGAGCACTGATAACCCCCACTCCGTCAGATACGCCAATCCAAGCATCGATCCAGTCTCGCCACCAAAAAGGCCTCCCCCCGTCTCCATCGATCCTCCCCCATATGGTTTCCGATTCCGCCGAATGCTCGCCGGTGAAGACGGACCAGCTATTGCTGGATCGTCAAGGTTGCCCCGAACCCCGCCAAAGGTCCGATCATCGACTCCCAAATACCATCCTTACCTCACCCCTCCGTCCAACCGTAGTTCTTCATCCGTTTCTACCTATCAGGCCCTTCGTGCCTCCACTCCACACAGATCCTACCCACTACCGACAACACCCATTCGGCTGACTCCCGAGTCCCAATTCTCTACAGCGTACGACCCCTGTCGATGCCGATGGATGAACCCGAACCGTGGTCCACACGATGATAGCACCCACTTCGATCCCTGCCTGTACCTTTACAAGAGCAATTCGTCCGACGGAACGGTGTCACTTTCTGAAATTAAAACTCATCTGCAGTCTCATCTTTCACCTTATTTTGCTATCCTCGCACGAGATGATCCGGCTTTCAAAACGTGTCAGTGGGAGGGATGTCAGGAAGAGTTGTCGAGTCAATTCAGCGATCATTTGACTCACATCACAAGAGTTCATCTTCAACGGGAGGTGGTGTGTAGGAAGTGTGGGGAGGTGTTTCGGGGTGGGAAGGAGGTTGATATGATGATGGAAATTCATGCGGCCACGGTGTGTGACGTTGCGGCTTAGTGGAGGTTATCTAGTGGGTTTTCTCGTTTGTTTAGTGGTGGGATCTCTCTTCTTGGTCTTTCTTTTTCTTTCCTTTGTTTTTTTTTGTCTCTTTGTGTCCGTAGCTTTAGTTTACATGTAGTAGTCCATCTCCTGTAGTAAGTACATGTAGTTTAGTTTGGAATATATGTATTGAACCGTTATTGCCGGCCTACTACATATGCTATGTACAAGTAAGGCGTCGAACGCAAATGTTTGCATTTTTGAAAAGAAAAGCTCGGTAGATTTTTCAGTCTCGTGGCTTCACCTTCTACCCGGATTCTGCTTTTCGGTAAGCGTCCAAAGCCCCACAGCTAAAATTTAACTGGATTCTGGGGAAATTCACCAAAAAGAACTGTAAGATATTTGCTATGTATGAATATCAGTTGTGTGCAGAGATTTCTACGGGTTTTAATAGTTGCTTTAATTCGGCCAGGGTCAACCTCTGAATCCCGAACACAGTTTTGATCCCAGATTAAAAAAATCACCATTGCACGATGAGTGATTCGGGTAAACGGGGTGCTCCGCTACTCAACGTTCAACACCTAAAGCCATCCTAACGTCTTACTCATCTCGGCCTAACCGCCTTCAACGAGAAGAACCAATCGACCAAGGGTAAAAGCGTTCTCTGTAGGTAAGCTTTTGAGGAGTTTCGGTGGTCAAGGGTCATGATGGAAGGGGGGGGATATTTGTTTGTCATCTCAGCCTTCAAGCTAATCCATTTACTGAGGGCCTCTTCTTGAGGTCTTTAGAAGTTGCTGAGAAGTCACTCTGAAGCAGGTTTGCAACGTCTGGCATGAGGTAATGCTCGATCCGATGCATCTTTTAGCCGTTTCCCCCAAGAACCTATACAATGGCAGTTGATTTTTGATTCTGACACTTTACGTGCAATGGCCAATGCATTCGGTAAGTCATCCCTGAGGTGCACCCGTTGCTCCTTTAAGTTCACGTATATAGCCATTTTGGAGACCGCGCTGCGTTCGTCCCTAACGTCTTTCGTTTAGTGATCGGGATTGAAGCGCCGTACTTGAATTAACCATGAGCGGCTCCGGTGATCATTCCTAATCTTGGATCCAGAGGGCATCCAAATCGCGTGGAAGGTTCGTTTTCTGGACCCTGAGCGATCTTTTAACTGGCAGGGGTGCGTCGTTCATCTTGATCATCTCATCAGTATACAGTCGACTCTGTCTTATCCCATACATGTGATAACCCAAAACCTCCGATATCCCATAGGTTTTCAGTATCCACCAACTTGGTGCCCGCTAAAAACCTATTAAAAACCCATAAATCGGCTAAACCCCATAACGTTAGCGGGAATCTCCCTTTGATATGTGAGCTTTCTCTTCAAATTTCAAAGTTAAAAATTTATCAATTCTATCTACAGTCCCATCGAAGTCCACGGGCAAATATTCCACGATCTGACTGTGGACGATCTCTTGAATTACGAACTGGTCGACAAAACAGCTCACGAAGCTATCAAATCCTTCTATAGAAACGTTTTACAGGTTGAGCATGTTCTATCACCGTATTTTGGCACAGAAGATGCAAAGAGATTTCGGGTGCTGCAGTACGCCACTGGACTCCTCATTTCTGGCTCGACAGCGCTCTCCTTCTTTACTCGACAGACTTTCGAAGGGAGCGATTTGGACCTATATATTGACTTCGCTTTGACCCTTCATCTCGCGTATTTCCTTTTCTCTTGTAGCTATCGTTACAAGCCCTATCGCAACGAATTCAAGCACCAGCCCGACAGGATCGAGGACGCGGTTGAAGAGATGCATTTGAGGGTTCGGTCGCATCAGTTCACTACTATTGATGGCGAAGGAATTTACAATTGGGGCGGAGTTGGAGACGTATTCAACTTTTTCAAAGTTGACCAGAAGATCCAAATCATCGCTTGCGCTACTCCGCCTCTGATGGTCATACTTCGTTTTCATTCTAGTGCGTGAATTTTTGTCGTTCGTTCCTTTCGATTTTTCGACATACCCATGTTCAAAGCCGTGGTGATGAATGTCATCGGATACTCGCATGCTATCTCTCTTTATCCGCAAGCCACCTTTCGGGACAAGATAACCTTGACAACTCGAGGACGGGAAGGAGATCCGTACGAAAAATACGAAAAGCGAGGTTGGTAGATGGTCTCAAAACTCACCATCTCTTCCTATTTCGATCCCAAATCTGCATTAAATGGTCAGCAACAGCTTCGATACCTCGGAGATCACCAATGTTGGACCGTCCCCCTTCGCCCTGTTGACGGGCTCGACCGAAATACACCAAACTTGTGGTCGCCCTCGAGAATAATGTCCTATTCTTGGAAACTTTGTTACAATGTTAATGGACATACCTTCGTTGACTTCGCACCATTTATCGCTGTGGTCACCGTGCCTTGGAACCGTGATTCTGAATTTTTAGAGGAGGAGTATGGCTATTCACGTACAATCGAACACGATATGTCCAACTTGAAGCTCGTAGAGAATGAGCGTGAACGTGACCCTGGAGCATAGTGAGTCGGTGCTCCATTCCCTCATTTGCTTGTATACTCACTCGACTCCATCGTAACCGCATCAGTCCCAACGGAACAACGGAACTTCACGCCCTCGGCACTTCTTCAGTGTTCCCCAACCACAAGATCAACGCAAACACATCTGACCCAGTCTCAGCTGAAGTCGCTTCCATCATCTTACATGGGTACCGAAAAGCAAAGAAACAGTTCCCGATCTCGGAGGGTTACCGCTTTTCAGGCCTCAAAGCCTACCCCTCCCTTCAAGTCCTCCTCTGTGACTTATTCAAAGGATTAGGATTCACACCAGAGGTAAGCCACCCTATCGTTTTTTTCTTTCCCATTCTTAACATCCCTCGATAGGTTTCTTTTCGTGCAACTACCGATGGCCGCCTATTTGTTTGGTTCAACGTTCGGGTCAAGATTCCCGAGTTTTGTGATGATTTTGTGGATGGCTTTATGAGAAAAAGGGCGTTGGATTTTGACGATCTGAGGTTGTTTGGCAGCAGAATTGATGTGGAGGCTCGTGTTCTAGTCTTCGAGTGGAAACGAGATCAAACACGCCCGGGCGGGCCCTCTTGATACCATATAAAACGTATGTTTGTTACACTTCCCCACCTAGGTAATGGAGGTGAAGAGTAAGATACCCTTTGTGTACGTCGTCCGTCGTCGGCTATCCCATCTTGTAATGTGTCGCGACGCGACGATTCAAACGTGTTTCACGTCACCTTGATCAGACCTTGTATGTAGGATGTATTATTGCGCTACTTCCGATAGTCAGTTACAAAGGCGTCGTCTTCTCCCGGACATGAACCTCTTGACAATTTTGTGACGTGCCAAATAAAGAGAACCTCGAGCGAAACGAAATTTTGTAAAAAAAGAAAATTACCCATCAAAGCGGGTATACGTGACGCACCCGCTTAACGAAAACCGACACGGGTTCGTTTGTAACAAGCAATAGTACAACTTTTGCTTCTTACTATCAGCTTTATTCATCTCACATTGTTCTTTTCTCTTCTATATTACTCGACGCCGATGTACGATCTGAATGTTAAGACCTGTAATGAAGAAGGCTGGTCACGATCGCGTATAATATCCAAAGATGAATTGTGTGATGAGCATGTAAAGGGCACGCACGGCACAAACACCGCGTATTGAACGAATGTCTATAGTTCGAATGGTGAAAATTTGGAGATAATGAGTCGGGATCCGTTCCATAGAGTTTAGTGGAACGGGGAGCTATGATACTCACCAGTCGAAAGCCTGGGAGTATCGTACGGGTGTCTGCCTCCGATTAGTCGATGGAACTGGTTTTTACATTTTTGTATGATATCAACCAGCATTACTTACATACATATAGCCACATATTGTAATGATACCACTGTTCAAGGACGTAGATCAGTGTTGGCGATATTGAGCGTGAAACTTGAGACTGAGAGCAGCACGCGCGTGCGAATCTGCGCGAACCTGATTTTGAACCTCTGCCAGTCCTTTACCCGATTCTAGCGGCGTCGATTTGATGCCAGTTCCCGACTCTCTACCCTCCAAGGCTCTGAGAGACCTTGGTAGGACGATTTTCAGACGCTGCGGGTCCCTCTGTATTATCAAAGTCGGCATCCCGATACCTGCGTTGATCGTATCCGAAGTAAACATTCCTTGCAGGTGTGCCCTTTATATGTCTATATATATGTTTTTTTTCTTATCTGGCACGCGAATCACATGGGTAGTCCGTGCGTTGTCAAAGTCGTATTTTCATCGGTTTTACAACCCTCCTCTCTAAAGAGAGTCGGGAATTACAACTTGGGATCCCGCTTTCAACTGCCAGTTTTTTACGCCTGAATTTCTCCCACTTTTAGGTGGCAACAAACTTTGGAATCGAGGGGCCGAGTCACTCTTGTTTGGGGTTCTCACTAACGTACTACTTCTTCCGCCTGGTCCTGGTCCTACTGAATGGACAGCGCAACAGTAGGACGACGGCTGTATCTCAATAAATGCAAGTATAACGATTCAAACAGAAAGGATCTACTCATCATCTTAGGTTAAGGGATCATAACAGGGCTATGACCAGATTGAGCACTTCCGTGAGTAATGAAGGACCTGGTGATGGGGAATAAATACAGCTTCCTTGTACACGCCACACAACGTGAATTCACCCGAAATCCGTAATTACGCATCATGCCGGCCGTTGACGATTCCAGTCTGAGAAGGTTCGGGAAGTTTGCGTTGTCACAAGCCCACGAACGCTTGAATAGAAGATACGTAACTTGGAAACAAGAGGTGTATTACGGCGGTTCGGTGCCCAAATCCAAGTCATCTCACCAGGACAGACCCAGTGCGTTATCCAAAATGAATGACCACGCGGTCCGTCCTGGATGAAGCAAAACCGTCCCCAGCGTGCGTTTCCCCCTTCGAGACGCGATTCTTCATTCGTGATATAAATTATTTTTGTATGGTGGGTGTGCAGTCAGCTTCCAGAGTTCTTGGACTTCGATCACCGATGCGATCACCGATAGCGAGGAGTGTTGAGCAGGATCGTGTCCTTTTAAGTACAACTCTCAGGTTTTTAAATGAGGGCCATTCTGGAGTTGGTCTCACATGAATTCCTCCCCCCGCGCCCCGCCCCATGGTTCTCCGGTTCACCTGCGAGACCCACGAATCTTCAACCCCTAGGCTCAAAGACTTTGGGATACAATCTCGACAGAATCTGAACTTGTTCGCCTCAGACGCCTGTTCCTGAAACCTAGAAAAAGAACGATAATGTGACTTATACATATCTACAGTGAGCCTTAAAAACACGAACAGACCCGTATTAGGATAATTACACCCCACGCTCGGTATTTTTAACCAGCAGGTGACAATACTGTGGGAAGGGGGGCTCTATTGCGCAATCTGTCAGTAAAATTACTACAGAACTGTCCGTCCTGAAAAGATATCGACGAAAGTATCCCCCTCCCCCAATATCCTGAATTTCCTAGCGGTTTCTGTTCTCCCCATTTACTTTTTCTGTTCTATGTCAAGGAATATCAAGGATTTCGGTAAACGCACTATAGGCTATCCTGAGGATGGAGTTCCAGTAATTTCAACGAGAGACTGGTTGAAAGGATACACTCAAGATCCCTATCAGAAGGTACGCAATTTGGTGCATCATCGTTCTATTTGTTATGACCAGGAGCCTATAATCTAGATCATTGAATACTTTACCAATTTATTTCCAATCGTCACTTGGATTACTCGCTATAGTGTGTTTCTTTATCAGGTCCTCGCTCTATCCCCTCGGCTGAAAGGGTTATTCAAGACCTTCAGTGGCTTACTGGAGATGTAATTGCTGGATTGACTGTTGGAATTGTGGTTGTTCCCCAGGGGATGTCATATGCACAGGTCCTTTCCACATCTAATCCTAAACAGTCCTGAATCTTCTAACACTAATCTGCAGATTGCTACTCTACCAGTGCAATATGGCTTGTACTCCTCCTTTGTTGGGGTACTGTTTTATTGTGTGAGTAAACTGCTTTACACATTCTCACTACCTCTGGCTGGAGCTTCAAACAATATATAGATCTTTGCAACATCAAAAGATGTCTCTATTGGACCAGTTGCAGTTATGTCCCTCACTGTCTCTCAAATTCTCAAGTTTGTTCAAGAAAAACATCCAAATGAGTGGGAAGGTCCCTTTATTGCCATCACCCTCTCTTTCATCTGTGGATTCATTGTGCTGGGAATTGGACTATTGAGAATCGGATGGCTAGTTGAATTCATTCCTGCCGTAGCAGTTAGTGGGTTCATGACTGGTTCAGCAATCAATATTGTTACTGGTCAACTCCCTGGACTAATGGGTATCACTGGCTTTGAGTAAGTTATTCCATATTCCTTTCTGACGCCTCATATGCTCAACGTTACTGTAGCACCCGGGCAGCTACCTTTCATGTCATTATAAACACCCTCAAAGGTTTACCAAGAACAACTTTAGATGCAGCATGGGGTCTACCTGCATTGACCGGCCTTTATGGAATAAGAATGACATGTGATTATCTCACGAGAAGATATCCACGGCGAGGTAAGAGCTGGAGTATGGTGTTCAATTCGCATTGACTGACTGTTGTGACTATAGCTCGTATCTTCTTTTTCGTGTCCATCATGCGCAATGCCCTTATCCTGGTTATATTCACAATTGCTTCCTGGCTCTATGTGAGACACAGAGCTGATTCAAAGGGCAAATATCCAATCAAGATTCTTGGAAATGTTCCTAGGGGCTTCCAGCGTATTGGGCCTCCTACCATTGATCCCAAGCTTGTCTCTGTACTTAGCCCTCAGCTACCCATTGCTACCATTATCATGTTTTTGGAACACATAGCAATTTCCAAATGTAGGTCATTTCTGTGGTACCTCACTAAATGTAAACTCATGGTTTCAATAGCATTTGGAAGATTGAATGGATATAAGATTGATCCCAACCAGGAGCTGATTGCTATCGGTGTCACCAACACCATTGGATCAGTTTTTGGAGCCTATCCAGCCACCGGTTCATTTTCACGTTCAGCTCTCAATACAAAGAGTGGTATCCGAACACCTCTGGGTGGTATTATCACCGCTATCGTCGTGATCGTGGCGCTCTATGGTCTCACGCCCGCCTTTTTCTGGATCCCCAGTGCATCACTTAGCGCAGTGATTATCCACGCTGTCGCTGACCTAGTTGCATCTCCGAAACAGGTGTATACATACTGGCGAGTGTCTCCATTGGAGTGTGTTATCTGGTGGGCAGCAGTTTTCGTCACAGTTTTCACTACCATCGAAAACGGGATCTACGTCTCAGTGATCGCCTCCGTTGTTTTACTCCTTCTACGAGTCGTACATCCGCGGGGATATTTTCTTGGGAAAATTATGGTGAAGAAGACTGCACCGGGTCACCAAGAAGAGCGTGCGGTTTTCATACCTCTAAAGAATAACGGCGTGATCAATTCGGAAGTGGCTGTCATGCCTCCATCTCCCGGCATTATTATCTACCGTCTGGAAGAGAGCTATCTCTATCCGAACTGTTCTGCAGTCAGCGACGTTATTGTTGACTATGTCAAGAAAAACATGAGAAGAGGAATGGACTTGAGCACTATCAAACTTGGTGATCGGCCATGGAATGACCCGGGCCCAGGTCGGGGAGGATCTAGTCTCTCAGAACAAGAGGAGAATGCTCGGAAGCCGGTTCTACATGCGGTGGTCCTTGATTTCTCTGCAATGTGAGTTCTCTTATTTGAAGTTTTGGCTCAGTAAATTGGGAGTTGAATATTTCGATATTTAGCTCGCACGTCGATACTACGGCGATACAGACTCTGATTGACACGAGGAATGTATTAGAACGGTGGGCTAACTATCCTGTCGACGTACGTTCACTTTTCTTTTGTGTCCCTGGCGACGCACGCACTGAAACACTCACAAGTTCCACTTTGCTACAATTCTATCACCTTGGATTCGGAGAGCCTTGATTGCTGGTGGATTTGGTCTCGTCGGTAGCTCATCAGTCGCAGCCCACCGGGAGATCGCAGCTGTTGTTCCGTATCGTGATGGTCTACGAGACCGGAAGTTAACGGAACTGCGTGGGTCGGATCTCGAAGATGGGAAAATGCGTACCGACCTGTCGGATGTTAGTGAGTCTGACCGAAAAATCTCGCCCCATTCAGACGATCTTCATTTTGGTCCAATCCTACCCTCCGATACCGGGTTCTTCCACCTTGACCTTGCAAGTGCTGTAGACGCTGCAGAGAGCGGGCTGGGTCGTTGGGAGTCTCAATGAATTCTTGCTCCGCTCGCTTTGTGACTGAGATGCAATGTGTAACTGCATCTGACGTTAAAGTTCGGTGGCTGTACCCAAACGAATTATGATACGATATGATGTGTATGTACAGTAGTACTTCCCTAAGTTCATCGGTGTTCGTTCCGTCACGTTTCAGAGGTGCGGAAATTAAATCCCAGGAAGCCATCCTACTTAATGAGCGAAGATGATTTCTTCCTTCAATATATCAATTTCAATCGCACGCCTTTGCTATTGCTGAGATACCTTTTCGGGATCGTTTCTCGTTCCTGTAATGGCCGCGGATCTTTGGCAGCAACTGAAAAAATTGAACACCTCTTTTAATAGATGGGCAAAGCGTGATATTAGAGTCTGTCGGCTAAAGACAGAGATCTATCATGGATGACACACTCATCTCAGAGATGAGGGTAATTCAAGCTCATCTTAGTCTCAACATCTCAACCCTCAGTAAGCTTCCATAACCCCAAATTTAAGTTCCACTGGATTAAACCATTGACCTTACAGTGGCAATTTATACAGCAAGAGCTGTATGTTTAACTGCTGCTTGCAATCACATACAGTGAGTTTATTGCTCAGAATCTACATCAGTTACTCATAAACCTTTTTAACAACACACCTAGCCCGGCCTAAGCTCTTGTCACCTCATCTGATCTCATCATTACGAGACATTCTAATGTGGGGCCCTCGCAACGGGCTTGTTACTTTTGGTGAACCTTTTCTCCAATTTAGTACCATCTAAACACATTTAAAGTGGTTGAGAATTATCTTAACCTCTCAAGATCTCGACA
The DNA here is from genome assembly GCA_014904975.1 of Marasmius fiardii PR-910. Classification (NCBI taxonomy): domain Eukaryota; kingdom Fungi; phylum Basidiomycota; class Agaricomycetes; order Agaricales; family Marasmiaceae; genus Marasmius; species Marasmius fiardii. The sequence continues at coordinate 13,898 of MU127966.1, read as the reverse complement.
GTTGGGAAAAATGTATGAAGTGGCACAGATGGTGTGTGTACTGTGTACTATCTCATTCTTTTAGTTTACATTGATTAGCATCAATACGGGATGTTCTTTCGGTGCATTTTTGTTATATGCTCTTACTTTGAAGTTGATCATGTAAGATGTTGGTGTGTCATCTCAAATAATGATGTAACTGTACTTCTAAATCTTCTGGTAAGTGATTTTCATTTACAGTAATAACACTAGGAGCTGAGTAACACTACATAAGCCTACTGATCCTGCTCCTCTTTTACTTCCATAAATGAAAGGAAAATTTATATCTCTGCAGTAAGGCACTGCCCTGCATATTATACCCTTTCCTGACTTGAAGCTGTGCAATTCCTCAAATCTGCCTAGTAGAACTTCATGGGTATTCTCTTGATAGTAACTCACAGATGGAGTTTTTGAGGCTGGAGATGAGGAGGATGATTAGTTATCCGACAAGCCCCTGCTGCATGATTCCTTGGATTAACTGATTTGAATGCATCTACAATTCTATAACCGATGCATGGATATTCATAGCATTGTGTGAGCTTGGGCCTCACTTCTTACGGTCACTCGCACTGAACACGACATGGGTTTATCTCCGAGTAATGTTACAATGTACAAGTGAGAGTAAGAATTAAAGAAGCAGTAAGTAAGTGCATGGTTTAGTCTGCATCAACATAGATAAACAACATAAAAGGGCATAGTCATTACAGCCTCCAAAAATCAGGTCTAAGATATATTGTTCCTGAGGTACTATTAGCTAGTACTTTGAAGCACCATATGAGTACAAGTTCTTCGCAAGGGAGCACTTGCAGATTTGACCTATCAGGTAGATTGAATCCTACCTGGTACTCAAGGAAGACTTGAAAAGTCATAGTTGAAACAGAGGATAACAGTATGTAGAACTTGTTCCCATTCACAGTTCTGGCCTGATTGGCAGTCTTTTGAGTTTATGTTACACAAGCTCAGCTCAAGCCCAGGACTTGAACTTATCAAACCTCAAACCTTAAACCTGAGCCTTGAGCTTTGTAAACCTCATATCTTGAGGCCCCACCAAAAATATATTTTAAAATAACAATAAAAACTCCTTTGAACAGGAATCTAGCATAATCATATAAAATCATGATAGGAATCTAAAAAGAGACAAGCAATAAATAGAAATGAAACAGGTTGTAAGGATCAAGCTCCCAGTCTCCCGCTATGTTTTTTTAGTAGAGAGTAACTAAACGTGAAAGTTGTGAGTGGAAGTATTCTGTTGGCAACATCTTTGAATC